>BSBK01007582.1:547500-809069 GCA_027943335.1 Chamaecyparis obtusa | reverse complement strand
TGTATGTATACATGTATGTATATATACATGTATGTATACATGTATGTATATATACATGTATATATACATGTATGTATATATACATATATATATACATGTATGTATATATACATATATATATACATGTATGTATATATATATATATACATGTATGTATATATATATATATATACATGTATGTATATATATATATGTATGTACACATGTATATATATATATATATACATATATGTATATTATTATTATTATTATCCGTTAAACATTTATACATATTCAAATTTTAATCTAAGACATGAAAATGTTTATATGAATATTTCGACTATTATTCAATTTTATCTTAGCTCAAATCAAAACTTTCACGTACCAACTATTTTAACGCTTCTCAAATTTTCAACATACCAACTCTTTAAACACTTCTCAAAATTTCAACATACCAACTATTTAAGCGCTTCTCAAAATTTCAATATACCAATTACTAGAACCCTTTTCAAAATTTCAACATACCGACTTTTTTGGCGTTTCTCAAAATTTCAACATACCAACTATTTATACGCTTTCTACGACCACCCCTAAACCCTCCTCACCTTTTTGCTATATAACATTCCTAAAAAGCATCTTCTTTTTTTTCTTTTCTTTTTTCTATATAACATTCCTAAAGAGCATCCTTTTATTTTTCTCTCTTACTCAAAGCTTGGTAACTCCCTTACACTGTTAGCCACTACCTTTTCTTCATAGCTTTTGTCATTTTATAATGATAGTCATGGCTCTGTGATATAGATATAATTAGCATTTGTCATTTTATGGCCTGGCCATGACTTGATCAAACAAGATCTCTAAAATATCATTCTTAATTCTCAATGGAGATGAGATTTCCGTGAATTCATATTGATACACTTTTGTAGATAACTTCGCAAATGGCCGAATGAAAACAAAAAGAAAACAAAATTTTAATCATTCCTGGTTTGTATGATAGTGAGTACATTTCTAAATTCATAATTCTAGACTGCCAAGAAACAAGCAAATGACAAAGTTGATAGCACCGATTTTAAGCATAAAGCACATGCTTCCCCATTATAAGGCTTTTAGAGATACATTACAAGCTCATGAAATTTTATAATAATAAATCCATCAATATATTTCGCTGACTTCTCCCATGATTGCTCATAGGCTCCTCCCAGACACGGAATCGAATTTTGTTTGTACTTATTATAGAATTATTCTTTGTGGAGATCATGTCTTTTTAATAATTGCAGAGCTTTTCTTGGAAAAAATGTCACATAATCATTCAGATTTAAGATAAACACATTCAAACCAACACAATTTCAAGCTAAAATGGTTATTATTATATAAATGTATGAGATTAAACACAATACAAAGCTCTTCCGTATTCCTAAAACACTGTAACTCTATTCAATCTCTATTGGGTCTCAATGACATGTTTGAGACCAAGTTATTATTGATGACAAGAGGATTGAGATTCCCCATAAGATTAGTTTCAAAATTCTTTCCCCGGGAACAGGAATCATGGCCATTCATGTTCATACTCGCTGTTCATTTTTGCCTAAATAGCCCGCTTTCTGGAGTAAGGCAAGCTTGATGTCCTCTGATCTTGTGTTTCCATGGCCTTTGTTCATCTGGAGAGAAACAAAAGATTCAAAATTTGAGACACTACTGAAAGTTTTAGTTGAAGACGAAATGAAAAGAATGAAAGATGATGACCCAAAAGATTCAAGATTTGAGAAACTACTGTAAGTTATGGTTGAAGATGAAATGAAAAGTTAATGAAAGATGATGACCCAAACCTCTGAACAGTGGGCCTGCATTCCAAAATCACCAAAACAGCTGAAGACACCATGCTCAATCTCCAGTCCAAAAGATTCCAACGTGTTCACTGTGGACAGCAGTAGATTTGGATTTGCTTGGCAGGCCATGTGTATGTTTAGATGCCACCCATCTGTTCTGTGAACTTCGAACTGGTCAGAGAAAGAAAACAAATCAATTTATCAGTTTTAAGTTAAAGGATGCCATAGTTGGCATTAGATTTCCATAGTTGGCATTAGATTAAAAAAAAAATTAGTTTGCACTGTGTATGTGGTTTTGTTCGACATTTCAGATCACATCCTAATTTGAGGAAGGATATCATAGTTTAGTTACCATCTACAAAAATGGTTTACATTCTTAATACTAATACAAGAAATGTACCCCTCTTCATATCCTCCTAGTGTAGGACGTATTCAATCTAGAACTTTTATGGGCTTTTCTGACACAGCAAATGCATTAGCTGTCTAACTGGCTAGAAGGCAATCTTAGCAGGCTATAAACTGTTTGCCTCCTTGTGTTTTACTTTGTATAAGCTGTTCAAACCATCTCGCACATAGATTTTTCGAGTCTTATGTACTCAATTTCTGAATGTTAAGATGAGTGGACAGTACTTTCTGAAAGATCTCTAAAGACTCAACTTTTAGGGTTTGGCACCAGAGAGGATTTCTATGTCAGACAATGATCTTACCATATAGCAGATGTTTCCTACATTCTTTTGGACCATGTACATAATTATTTTCTGTCTTGCAAGGTTGGCCATACCCAAATATCATTACATGTACTAAAAAATCTTAATGGCAGTTTGTACAGATGGTTTATCTGTTCAGTCTGAGAAATCACCTTAGGAATGGTTTTATCTGCAAAATATTGATCAGAGGCAGAGCCAAAGTATGGCCCATATGCTCTGAGATGTGCAGGCCATTCAGCTTGAGGTTGGAGCTCCTTATGCAAAAGCCGAATTTGGCTTACAAGCTGTTTAGTGTACTCGATTGTGTCACTCAGAATTGAAGTCCTGTCCATCTGAACAACAATAAAAAGAAAGAAAAAACATAAAAATCAGCTTTAGTGAAGGAATGTAGGATGTGATCACATCTCATTAGTTTACCCATCGTAATGATCATCAATCATGAAATGTGATGAAAGCATTGATTTTTTTTTTTAAAAAACTTACTCTAATTTCTTCATACTAGTAGTTTGTAATGTATACATATACATATACCATTTTATATGTGTATATACCTTGCTTATGGTGGGCACAGCAGAACGAAGCATACAAAGCCTCTCATTAAGCCTCTTCCTTCTCCTCCTCTCTGCATGCAAATTCTTAGCTGGCTGTCCTTTACCCTTGGTCCCACCACCTGATATGGGTTTGACATTACTAGGACTTGCTCCACCAGTAGTTAAGTGCTTCTTCAAAGGATTGTTAACACCAACCTCTTTGCTAATCACATTTTTTTCTGTTAATGGCTTGGCTTTCTTTATGATTCTTTGGCCATCTGTTACATTATTGGCCTGCAGGCTGGTTTTGCAGTCCTGGGGGTACTGCAAATCACAGAAAGCTTTTGTTTTGTTCAAATCATCAGAGCCAATATGCTGCCCTCTTGCTCTGTCAAAATCCACAGTCTTGTCGGCACAGTGGTCACTACTATTACTCTTTGGACACAGTGATCTTCCGTTCTGATCAATATCTTGATACGGATGGAAGGCTCCTGTGACATAGCAGGATTCTTCAGTAGTTGTGCTTCTCGAAAAATTCTCCTGCATGCATAAACCGCCAACATCAGAAACAGCATGGGAGACAGCACTGGCATTGGAGCAAATCAATTCAAGTTCCTTCTGCAAGCTCAAGGCTTCAAAATCACCCAACTCAAACTTTGAGTAGTTACAGTGCCCACTGTAATCCCAAACATGATCTCCATTGGGTACATTACTGGTATTAAAAATCCCATTAACTGGAGTTCCCCCTAAAGCATTCAACATAGAATTGTCAGCATTGGTGAAATCAGTGTCAAAAAATGGCAAGGAAGCAGCAGAATTCAACATCTCATTGTAATAACCAGTACTACTCCACATGTCTTCAGCAATGGCTCTAGTCCTAAAAATTTGTTCAAGCCCATAACCTTCCAAGGCCATCCTCGCTGTAAAACACCAGCAAAAAACAAAATTCCAAATACAAGAGACAAAAAAATCCTATGTCACTATGAATTTTTCCTCCAGTCTCAAGAGACCCAAAACAACAAGCAAAACTAAAACTCGATCTGATTTGGTTATGAAGAAAGAAGACCGAGGTGAAAGGCTTTTCCAGTTGTGAATGGAATCATGCCATCCTTATATACCAATATGGCAAGAATTCAGGGCTTTTTAAAAGCTTTTGTTTATCATATGCCTTGACTGGGTCTTAATTTCTAAAATTCCACCTACCTCTGGGTGTAGCCCTGGTAGGAAAAAACAAGGCTTTATTGGCCTGATTGAACAATACATGCATGCAATGCAAGGCAGGTACTTTGCATTCTGCCACAACTCTGAGCAACGGGCGGCCCCCACTACCGAATCAAGTGGCAAATCATATCAGGCGGTACCAAATTTGTTTCTTTAACTTTTTAATTTTTCCCTCTGAGCGAAGCAGCTGAAAGCAAGGCGTCTCGACTCCTGCACCCTCTTCACCTGCTCCCCTTCCTGGGGAAGGGGCAATCAATCACTTCTACTTCTACCCCTCCATTCCTCATTTCTTCTGTTTAAAACCCTAAAACTCCATTAACAGTGAGTTCTACTCGTTTTTAAACCCTAAAACGTAATTGACAGGAATATGATCGAAGCGGACAGGAAAATAGGGTATAAAAAGTAAAAGATTCTTAATATGGTGTCGCTTTCGGATAACTAGTCGGTAATGTTTATGTTCATGTTAGTTTATCTTTTGAAGAATTGAGTACGAAGGACTTTATGATAGATTTATAGTACTAATAATAATAATATTTGTTAATATTGAAGAATATCATTTGGTTTTTATTTGTATTTTTATTTTTGTAGATTATAAATTTTGTTTTCATATATCTTATTTTAAATTTTTTATTGTATAAAGTTTTTTAAATGTTAAATTCAGTATTTTGTAGATATTAATTGTATAATATTATTATTATTTTATTTATTGCGAAATTGTATAAAGGAGGCGTATTTATGAAATAAAATTACAATTGGGTTAAAGGGTTTTTGGTTTACTAATAAAGTTGAATGGTTCTTTATGAGTTCGTTGATTGAAGGATCCAACATCATAAGGGACGAGGTAGGGATCATGCCCTTGACAAATTTGACAAAATGGATGCTCCTTAATTTTTTACTCTTAGCTATAGAGGTAATTGCCTAAGGCTAATTTGTATTGCATAACTAGTTATTAATGTTTAATTGTTCAATTTGACACTTTTATCTTTTGAAAAATTGAGTAGGGAGGACTTTATGATACATTTATAGATGTAATGGGATTTGTTAAATATTGAATAACATGAGTTGTTTTTGTACACTTTAATTTTATTTCATACTGTGTTTTATTCTTTTTTATGCCCAATTTAATATTTTGTAGACATTGATTTCATTAGATTGTTATTTTTTAATGATATTAGGTTTCTACAATACATAATCCTGGTCAATGTTGTTTCTAGCTTCGATTACACGTGGTTGTTTTTTGCTTCAACGTTTAAGATCATGCTTAGTGATTCATCATTGAGGTGAAGAATGTTAGAGGAGAATAAATGAATTTCTTGTAGACTAAGATACTAAAAAGAAGAGGGTAGGACAAGAGAGATGGATTTGTTACAAACTAGGATTGGTTTTTTGGTGAACTTCCATAAGTAGGTGCACCTCATAAAATAAAATTATAATTTAGTCAATGAGTCCTTGGTTTATTGGTGAAGTTGAATGGTTCTTGATAAGCTCACAAAGGATCAAGTCTTGCTGAGTACAAGTCTTCAATGTCTCAAGGGATGAGATTAGATTGTGCCCCAGATGAATCTAGTGTAATGAGTACCTCTTAATTCTTAACTCTTAGCTCAATAGGTTTTAATCTAAGGCTCATGCTCTCATATTGGGTAGCTAAAATGAATTTGTTGGTGAAAAATCCTCCATAAAAAAAATAATTACAATTCGAAATGGTTATTCCATAAGAAGGCCAACTGTATTACATATAAACATAAAACTTATATTTCTAGAATATTTTAACCATGGAATAAACCTAATTCTAAATGATTTATCACTTCATAGTTACTTAACAATATTGTCTTCCATATTTGAATCATTGGACTCAACGTTGAACAACTAGAGTCAATGTCATTTACCTTCAAAGCCCTAACAACCACCTTTAGAAGTTTTATACACCATTGTGCATTGTATCATTGTTCCTAATCATTTATGCCCATTGTTCAAATGAAGGAAGGCACCCACAAGTTGTTATATTGTGGTAGATTAAAGGCAAAATGCCCTCATCTTAGGGGAACCCAAAACCAAATACTGTTTCATCTACCAGTTTTTCCAACTCACCACATCATCTTGGTTTAAAAAGTATTTGGCCACCAACTTGATGCAATCTTTATTGACGACATTGTCTTGGCTTAAGTAGTGTCTTGGCCACCAAATTGGTCCAATATATATAGACACATCTTCACTTAATTAGTGTTTTGGACACTATCTTGACGCAATCTTTACTAACTCCTCTTGGCTTAATTAGTATTTTGCCCACCAACATGATGCAATCTTTACTAACTTGTTTTCGCTTAATTAGTATTTTGGCCACCAACTTGATGCATTATCTTGGTTTGTTCAAATCTAACATCATTGCAACCACTGTTAAAGTAATATCTTTGTTAACCCTATAACTATATGCTAGAGAGATAATATTTTGATCAATACCATCTTTATAATCTAAAACACCACCCAAAATCATTAGATTATTAACATTCAAAAAAAAAAAACAAAGTTTTTATAATTGAAATTAATAATTTGAAATTGTGATTTGTAAAAATGCATATTTATTTAATTTTTATTTACAATTTATTTAAATACTTAGAATCTAATTAAAAATTAATTTGAAAATATTATTATTAGTAAAAGAATTTGTTAATGTATTTATTAAAATAGATAGATAGATATGAGTTTCATTTGTTCTATTATTATTATTATTATTATTTAATATAACTGACGTAACTTTTGATTTTACTTTTCAAAATCACTATTTATTATAAAAAAAATTGCGATGACAATTTAAAAACAGAAATATATTATACATAGATTAAAAACGACATAATTTATTTATGAATTTATGTAATTTACAAGTGTAACTCACTATAAATATATTATGACTTCCTTTGTTTGAGATGTGATGATTATAAAACAAACAGAGGAGTTGGAAAATGTTCCTCGTCATTTATAAGAGACAAATATCTTAATAATAAAAATGATGAGTCAATATCTTAGATTCAAAGTTTGATATATGGCGGTGCTAATATTTTTAACAAATGTATAACTTGTGATCCATTAAATTAACGCAAGATATAATTATAAAAATTAAGAATTTTTTTAATTTGTATATTAATGTGAATATTTAAATATGGGAAATACCTAATAATTAAATATGTAAAATGCCTAAAAGATTATAAATGAGTAAAAATGTATATGTTTTAAATAGGGTTGACTTTTAATTTAATTTTATTTGATATTTAATAATAATTGTTATATTTTATTAAAAATTAATAGTGTAAAATAAATTTTTGAATAAATTAAATTTTTCTTAATATATTTATATATATAGAAGATAATTATTTTTCTTTAGATTAGTATTTTTAGATATTTATATATAGATGTTGACATTTCTATCTTTATATAGTAAATTGCAATGATATAAGTAAGTATACATCTAATCTTGTTGGACGACTTTATATATCTCATCATCAATTGTGCTCAATTGATTGAGCTACAACACTTTGGCATAGTGTATTTATGTTTGTTTGATAGGTTTTATGATTTATCTATTTTTGCTATGTAAATAAAAAAAGAAACAAATCTAAAAATCAAAAGACCTTGAAAAAGAAAACAATTCACATGGAAAAAGAAAGTGATAGCAAAAATCATAGAAGTTTGAATTCAAATCTCACCAAAGAACTATTAAGTGGAGAAAATATTTGACCTGACCCTTCTTGAACCATCTTACCTTTTTGGAAAGAAGATTGAGATAACCCAAAGTCAAAACGTACTCTTAACATATTATTTCCTTTGCTCCATGGAGATCAAGGTTTGTTTGATGAACTTTAAAATTTATTTTTCCTAAACTATGTAAAATTATTTAGACCTTTTTGAGAAATTAACAAGATCAATATTTTCTTTTTCTTGACGAATGCTAAAGATATCTTTATTGGTAACTATGGAAAAAGACTCAAACTATTTAAAGCACCTTTTTTTTAATAAAAATAAAAATTATTTTTAATTATATATTCTAAAAAACATCATATCATTTATATTCTTTTTCAACTTTTTTCAAGAAAAAATATTGATATCAAGGACTTTTTTCCCAAGAAAATTCCATTAAATCAAGTGCATTCTTGTAATGAAACAAGCTCTAAAACCAAAAGGCCTATGAGAAATAAATAGCTAACTAACATAAAAATGACAATGAAAGCAACAATCATAGATGTTTGAATTCAAACCTCACCAAACAACCTTAAAATGGTCAGGAGGGAGGGAGGGCGAGGGGACTTGAAGATATGGTGAACCATCCTACCCTTTTCTTTTGAAGAGTGGGACATAACCAAAAGAAAAAACTTACACTCTAACATATTATTGCCTTTGTAGAAGCACTTCAAGGTTTGTTTGATGAACTTTGACAATTGTTGATGATTAGATTTTAAACCTTCAAAAACTCATTCAAAAAAAAAAAAAAAATTTTAACTAAATATTCTAATAAACATTAGTTAATACTCTTTTTTCAACTTTTTTCTAAGAAAAACTATTGTATGTTGGCATTGACAAGTTGTGATGGTTAAGTTGTGATCGTTAAGGTTTAAAACTCACTTGAATGAATGAATGAAATATTTTAATAAGGTCTACGAAGCTGATGGAATCCAAGAATAGCACAAAGACCTTAAATCGCCTGACTGAATGAATGAAAGATTTTAATGAGGTACACAAGGCCGAAGCAATCTATGGAACTCAAGAATAGCACAAAGGCCTCAAACTACTTGAATGAATGAATGAAGGATTTTAATAAGCTCCATAAGGCCGAGGCAAGCTATGGGACCGGAGAATAGCACAAAGGTATTAAACAATTTGTAACCTCCTCTTTACATCTGCCCTTGCATAGTGATTTTCTAGTACAACTATCACTCTAAATTGGCGCACTCGAAGACACAATATTACTCTATCTCTACCACTCCCATATTACAAACGACATAAACCATAACGAAATCTCTTATTTATAAACTCACCGATCTATAGCTCTAAGTAAAAAGTATTTACTCCTCTTAAAACAAGACAAATCATTGCACTCCATGAAACCAAATGCATTCTTACAAACCGTGTGATTGGACCCACAAACACAAAAACAAAAACAGTTTACTCTGAAAGGTTAAAGAACTTGTCCATCTGCATTGAATGTTCTATTCTGAAAACCATAGATATAGATGCAGTACGGATGGCCCCCAATAACAGCTATTTTCATGTGGGAATTCCGAATCATGTGATAATACCGCCGAGGCAACATCAAGTGACGTATAAACACCTATATCAGCCCACAGAATTTCTAAAACGGAACTGAAACAACACTGTCATATAATTGCGTCATGTACAAAATGCTTTCATAATACTGGACTCCGTAATTTTTTAATCTTTACCGCGTAAGGAAAAGAGTGCAATGATATGAAAATGGCTCTTAAAATCATTTTCAGATGGAGACTGGATATGCAATATTTTTATTATGTTTAATGCATTGAACTTGGCTACAATGTACTACATTACGTAGACCTTTGCAACTGAAATATTTGGATCTTACAAACTAGAAAAAAACCTTTTTAAAAATATGGGAAAAAATACTTTCTTTGCTAAAAATATGGGAAAAAATACTTTCTTTACTTAAAATATGGAAGAAAATAGAGTTTGGAAATTTTGGTAGAGAATTAAAAACTATTTTGTTGGATGATATATTATTAGAATTTGAGTTTTTTTTTTGGGGGGGGTCAAATTATGAATAGTATTCATATGATCCAATCATTGAGGAGAAAGAAATTGTGTTATGAATAGTATTCATATGAACCAATCATTGAGGAGGAAGAAATTGGCTTATGAATAGTACTCGTATGAACCAATCATTATAGAGAATGAATTTGTTTGTTTACTAAAATTGTAAATAATTTGGAAGATTAGGTTGGAATTAGAATTGATCTTTGTCTTGTGATGTATTCTTAGAAGTTAATTATATTTTTCGTCAAATTTGTTAATTTATATTTTATGATAGTATTTATATAAGCTAATTATTAATGAAAAAGAAAAAAAAATTTACGAAAATTGTAAATAATTTGGGAGATTTGATTGGAATAAGAATCAATCTTGTCTTATGATGCATTATTAGAGTTTAATCATATTTTTTGGTCAAATTTGTTATTTTGTATTTGATGGTTCACTTAACATTCATTACAACTATGTTGCTTTCACAAGAAGGAATATCATATAATTATAAAATGATATAATTGAAATAAATAGAATTATAGAAATGAAATTTTAAATAATATATTGCACACTAGATTTTAAATATTTCAATTCAATCTCTAGATTCTTGAAGACAAGATCTATAAGGACAATCTCTTTCAATAGAAGAAGACAATAATATTGATAGCCAAAAATCTTGATCATACTTTAACAAACCTAAATATCAAGAAAGCGTCCTTTTAGATTACATTTAGACTTAAATTTATTCATTTTAAAATAAGTAGTACACTAGAAAATAATATACATACATATAATTGTAAATAAGTAAAATGTAAGAAAATAATGAAATTTTGAGTAACATAATACGATTGAAATAAGAGAAACTCTTTCAAGTAACTATTTTCTTCAAAAATTAAGTCATCAAACTAACATTTCTTTGGTGTTCTTATGGTGGATATTAGCCTTTAGCTACAATGTCTATTACTATTTGGGCCACTCACAGATCTAAATTATGACAATACTAAGTTTAGAATTTTAGTGAAGTATAGTAATACAATATTTAGAGAGCCTTTTATATAAAATTTTAGCATATCTAAAGATAAATAAATGTATATATATAATATTTAAAATCGAGATTAAGTGTGGATTTTTAAAAGAGTCTAAATTATTTATCAATATAAGTTTAGATATAATAATAAGTATTTTAAAAATTAATTGAGAGAGAGAGAGAGAGAGAGTTATTGGGATAGGAAAGATATAGTACTGAGAGGGGAGGGGTGAATCAGTGCCCTCAAATTTTTTTAACAATTAACAATCTGCAATAGTAATGCTTAACTAACCGACTGAGTCCATTGTTTGTAACATACATTAAAATAACTTGTAAATGTAAAGTGCATGTAAACAAAAAAATATAACATACATGAAATTTTTAACTCATGACTCAAGTATTTTGGTTGCGCAAAAACCCTTGTTAGAAGGTAAAAACTATGGTGGGGATGACATCCACAAATTCTTCACTACTACAGTAAATAAAGTATGCCGGTTAAGGCTACAATTGTTGATCACTTCTGATGATCTTACCCTATTAGGAGTAACATAAGATCAACTAGATCTACCTTGTTAAAGGATTTTAGCAACACAAATTATGTGTGCACTCAGTTAAGAGATTTACATACGACGGTTAAGTCTACTCTGTTAAGAGATTTACAATTAGCTACAATGGTTAAATTGATGATAGTAGAATATATGTAAACGATAACTTATGCTTGTCTGAATCAAATCTATGAAATAACAATCAAATATCACCTCAATGTGATGAATATAATCTCCTATCCTTCTCGGTAACCTTGTATATTTTTGATAAACTGATATTGTCTCTAGTAAACTTGTATGTCATGTAAACCATTGTCTAATCTCTGATATCCAGTGTGCGTCTATTGCTTCATGATCCCATATATCATGCATACTTAAAATGACATCTTTTATAATTATATATCAAACTGCTTTGACCTAATTAGGGTTACAACATCTTAGAAAATCTAAGATCAATGGTGTACCAAAATAACCTAGATCTAGTTGTTACATAGGAATCATCACAAGATTAAATGATTACATCCATATTAAATGTGTCTTGATCTTGGTAAACCATTTATAGATCTGTGTAAACCATTTGCATAGAGATATGTGTCAGTTCTGATTACTATGTCATTTCTTAAATAACTCAGTGATCACTGCATTCGTTGTTCAGTGGATAACTGATGATCGGTGTGTAGAATGCTCGGTGATTACTATCTCAGTACTTGGTAAATCCTGATGCTTGGTAAATGTGCTTAGTTAAACCTATATTCTGATAGTTTTATGTTCTGCCTTGTATCTGTCGGTGTAAAGGCTTTGTAAGTTCATCTGAATGACTTGTTTAACTCCTTATTCCAACTTTTAATGACTAAGTAACTTATGATTACCTACTGAACTCATTTGATATTAATGACAATACTTAATGCTCAAATAAAGATAACAATCTCCCCCTTTGGCATTAGTATCAAAACCTTACATGTATATGTACCGAATAACTCAAAATCTACTAACTCCATATGAATACAAACTATATACATAGACTCTTCAAAATTCTTCAAAAACTCCCCCTTTGTGCATGCTCTCAGTGGTATGAAGTACATAATGGCATATACATGATTTCCCCCTTTTTGAAATTAATGCCAAAACAAAAAAATATGTACTTACAACTTGTCAAAAATGTGCTTGTGGGTTTTCTACAATGAAGCTAGGAGGTTTTCCCTTTCCTCTTTCAAGTTGTCAAGAGCAATGTTCTCTAGACCAACTTGTGCATGCATATCAAAAATATTTTCCAAAACTGATATCTCTAGGGTAGCTACTAAGGCTTTAACCTTTTCAATGTGTCTCTCCATAATTTTCAGGTGTGGAAGTAGCTCAACTTGAAGCTCGGTGACTTGGTCATTTATGGTGTCTTCCTACTTCCTCAAGTCTGATCTCAACCACCTAAGTTCTTGAACTTTCAATATATGCTTATGACAAGCATTAGGCTTAGTTAGAGATGCATTTTCACTGACCAAGATCTCTTCATCTAGTTTCTTAATCTTTTCACTGACCTCGGTAGTGAATTGGTCTATAGTGCATAACTTAAATAATTTTTTTACAATTCTCTAAGTGATAGATTGAATCTCAGTTATTACCTCAGATAACTTAACCTTATTTATAGCCACTTCTTGACTGATTTTCTCTGCTAATTTTTGTTATATTTTTTCTTCAACCCTTTCTTCAATTCTTTTCTCAGCATCAATATCAGGGGCATTGATATGACTTGTTAGAGATGCAAGTTGATCTAAAATGGGAGTGTCCTCATTTATTGTGATCTCAGGAACAACTTGCTAAAGGATGTCTCTAACATCTTCTAAAATCAGATTTCTCTTGATCTCCTTCCTTATTTTCTCATGTGTTGCCTTCTCGGTACGATTCCCCATATTTTCTTAGTTCCTCAGGGTCCAATGTCCTTGGGTCACAGCCTGGGATCCCTATAATCTCATCTAATGTGACTGGCCCTTTTCCACGCTTCTTTTTATTTTTCTTCTTCTCTTGTGGTGATGTTTTTACAAAGGGAACTAGAGCTTTAACCTCTATGTTTTTTTGTTCATGCTTGGTTGACACACTTTCTTCTTTTTTATGCTCGATGATCAATGTCTCATTCAATTGTGTTGGTGCTTCAGTTATCGTGTCAGTGTTAGTAGTCTCTGCTGGCTTGGGTTTTTTCGATGCTTGTGTCTTAGCCACTATGTCCTTAGGCGCATTTGGTTCTATTGTGCCTTGTTCACTTGATCCTTGCTCCTCTGTTGTGTCTTTCAATTTTCTCGAGGGTTGAGCCTTCAGGTTCCTTTTGAGTAATTATCTCAATTGCTTGTACTAGAATAGGAAGATCACTCGGTATTGTACTTGTTGTTGCCTCAGTAGGTGCTATCTCTTCAATTTTTTTGCAGCAATGGTAATATCCTCATCATCCTTAACATCATCAGGATCACCATTTGTGATGTCTTTAATAAGAATATCATTAGTCCCTATTATGATAACCTGCTCGGGAGGATCCTGATATACTTATTGATAGCCTGCTAGATAAAAATATATGGATATGGTGGTGTCTAGTACCTCAGTTTCAGATAGCTCTATAGGGTCCTTGGTAGCCAGATCGACATCATCTAAGTGTAAGCCTTTACCTTTTCTTCTGATCTTTTTCTTGGGTATCACCACCAGTGCTAATTTTTTAACTTCAGCTTGGGCTTGGAGAATTGAAGTCCACAAAATTTGACTATTCTCATCTACCTCTACAAGTTTTCCAGCCAAAATTTTCAATGCTCTTCTTTTCACCAAAAATCTCTTAGAATATTGCTTCATCATATCTTCTATCTCAGGAACTGATAATGTGGGCATTGCCAATATCAGGGAGTGTTCCCTCATCTTCTTTTATGTACTCAAGGCATAGGTCCATCTTGTAAATACTTTTTCATATAGACTTTTAGGTGCATACTTAGAAAATTTGATTGGTACCTTTTTGAACTTTATCATCATTTGGATGGTGGCCTCTTCTATCTTATTCTGATCCTTGATTGACATATCTACAAATCGGCTTAACTGTGGGTTACTAAGGCCTCTAGTATCTATTATTATTTTTGCAATTTCATCAACAGATTGATCTTTATGTACAACTACCTTAAATTGATTTTGATCTTCCTCTTCTTCATCTTCTATGTCCTCCTTTTCCCTTATAAGCTTTCTCCTCTTCTTTGGTGCCTCAAAGGTGGCTTGTGCACCTCTCTTCTTCTTTTGGTAAGTCTTTGTAGGAGTGGGCTTTGATATTTTTAAAACTCCTTTCTTCAAATGTGGTGAAGCAGTAGTTGTAGATATTTTTCTTGCCCATGTTTGTACTTTTGCTTGCTTCTATTTTGGAGTGGGCTTAACCGGTGTAGATTGTATATCTTTTTATGACTTAGTTGCCTCTTATCATATGTTGTGTCAACTAGGAGTAACTGACCCTTAGTTGCTACCTCAATCGAAATATCCTCAGATGTATCAACATCATTTGCATCTTCTCCAAATTGTTTCACTAATTTATCCATCATTTTTCTAGACTTCTTTGTTACTTTTCCAATTACAAGGGGTAAAAGTACAAAGCTGTGTCACACTTTTATAAAGGAAAAGGTCAACAACACACAAAATTTTTAACTTTAACGACATAAAAATGGCATTTATGTTTAAAATTTGGAGATGATGTAAACTAATGAAATGTGTAAAAGTGGATGAAGTTTATGCCTATAATTTTTTTAATTTTTTTAAAAAAAGAATTCACATAGTTTTTAAATTTTTTAAGTCCATTTTTTACTTGCTGAAAAATTCTGAAAAATGAGGGTCTTGTTCACACCAAAAAAGTATATGAAAATAATCTTTTTTTCCTTTGATTTCAAAATATGTCATAGGTAAAATGTAAAGCTAGTGCAGAAAAGAAGAAAAATTAGTTTTCAATTTATATTTTCTCTTTTATAACTACTCAAAGTCGAACATACCTGAAATCGATAGTTTTCATCTCGCGTCAAATTTCCCCTATCAAATCTACACCATTCAAAAAATAAATTACACACTCTTGAAGATAATTCTCTCCTCTAGTGTTAAATATAAATTTTCAATTTTTTTGATAAGATTTACTATTTTTTCTATTTTTGAAGCATCTTGTTCTCGAATGTTAAAATACCTACTTGCGGTATTTTCAAATTATAATATCTTAGATCTACTTAAAATACTATAAAAATTATATGATGATAATCTTGACTCTGTGCTCTAAAAAAGGGTATTTTTTATATTTGTAAAAAAATATCCTTAAAAATAGAAAGAGTTATTGAAACATCATTTTTCTGAAATAATTTTATTTCTTTAGTAATTGTTATTAAACATGCATTTAATAGATATTTCCAATTGGAAAAGGTGAAGAACTTATCTAACTTAGCTAGAATGAATCTAGCTAGACCATATGTTTGACAAAAAATAATTTTAGTTAGAAATATTCAAATTTAGTTGTGCTGATAAGTTGTCCTAAAATGTGACACAGCTTTGTGCTTTTACCCCAAGATCCCTTTTTATTCTCTATTTTTCCTCCTCATAGGTTCCAAACCTAGTAGCTTGTGGATCCTTAGGCTTTGCTAGTAAAGCTTTAATTGACCTAGATGCTCGGTCAATGTCAATTTCATATCCCATTGGTGCTAACCATTTTTTTCTCAGTTCAATTTCTTTAATCAATGTATGGTTGGTGTCAACTAAGAAACAAACGTCATGCTCAAATTCTTCAACCAATTGTCTCGGTATCCTACTTCTTGAATTTATTCTATCTTTAAATTGCTCAAAGTAAACATCCATTATACTCACAAAATTATGACCTAGATTTTGAATAAAGTCATTAACTTGTAGTGTAACTAGCTTATCAGTGGTCCAAACAACATTACCAATGGAGGGGAAAAAATTTTGAACATAGAAAATATGCAAAGTAGAAATGAACCAAACTTACATGTATTTGATTTTTTCAACTGAATGGTTCTCATGTTCTTTCTAATTTCTTTAGCAATAACTCAACAAGGTCCAACTGAAATCCCTTCACAATTTTGTAAGCTATGCCCACAACTCCACACGGTACACTATTAGGTTTGCTTGATTGAAATATTTTGTAACCAATAACATATGAACTGAACCTGGTTTCAGGATCAATGATGGCATTGACTTTCAATCCTCTACCATCCCATTTAGCTCTAGTAGCTTTCTCTATCTCAGTTCTAGGTGCACTCCTTAATGCTTTCACCTTGTCAATTATAGGATAACCGATAACTACGTGAATAATATCGCTCATGATCTTAACAAGTTCATCCAACTATAGTTTTCCATCATGTACACGACTCAAAATAATCCTGATCCATTCATTCTTGAAAACTTTCAGGAAATGTAGGGAATTTATCAAACACTTCACTCTCAAATGTCCACGATCATCCTTCAGTTTCCCATCAACACTTAGCTCTTGAAATGTGTATCTGAGCTCAAAATCACTAATCTCACCAATTTTATAGTGTTTATAGGTGTACATGTCTTCAACTAGTAAAACCCTTGGAGGTATGCTTAAAAAAGCTCCATTTTGTCGGTCTGCGAAGCAACTTTGGTATGAAGTTTGTACTTCAACTCATCACATGTTGCAGATATAATTAACTTAACATCCTCCTCAACTCTAATCTTAGATTTGTTAACTTTTGATGTGGACACCATTTTTCTTCAATTTAGGATTTTGGGAAATAGCAACAAAATAGCTCGGCGATAATAGAACTTACTTGTAACTATGATAAATCTTCTCAGAAACTTTCAAATCTTTGTTCAACTGTACTAAAAATCCTTCGCTCAAATTCTCTCTTGAAATCTCTAGCTCTTCATGTTTGCAATGTGAAAAATAAACTAAGTCCATCGTGTATTTATAGAAAATTTAAAATTCCCACTTAAACTTTTTCACAATAAATGCTTGAGCTAACATGGCTCGGTAAGAACAGTCACACTTGGTGTATACATCAAAATATGGGTAAGTGCACAAAGATGGGGGATGCCACTTTTTTCCTGAAATCAGCAAACTCTAAACTTCAACAAGAAATTGAAGATAGTTACACTCAAAATTTTAAGATGCAACAAGAACAAGAGTTGTAATACTCTGAATCTAGTTCCTTAACTACTAATTTATTTTGAAAATGGTGCAGATTAAGGCCCTCAAAAAGGGGGAGCACAAAAAATGGTCCTATTTTTTTTGAAAAAACATAACATAGCATCTGGTGTGCTTCCCCTAAAATGTTAAAAAAAAATTTAAATTTTTTTAATCGCTCCAATAAGAAGTTAGCTAACACCACGTAGTTTATTCCAGATTGTTTTGCTAATTTTTTGATGAATGTATAATTTTTGATGAATTTACGAAGTGCACACATCTTGAAAATATGAAATTTATGTGTGCTCCCCCTAGAAATCATTTAAAAGAAAATGAAAATCAATTTTTATTTTTTTTAAAAAGTGTGTAGAATGGAGTTTAGTTTCTAAAAATGTAACTTGTTGCAAAATTCGATGAACGAGCCAAAATCTATGCGCAAAATACTACACGTTGGTTTTTTACAAAAAATAGACATACACACAAAATAAATTAGAGATGAAAAACTTAACATAATCAGAATTCAAAATAAATTATATGGTTAGATAGCTAACAAAGAGATCTACAATATCACGTTGTCTGATTTTTACGTTATTGAACCATGAGTAAACTTGACGAGGACCACACAAAAAAAGATGTCATTTTTTTGTATGTCTGCTAGAAAACACGTCTCAGGCCTAGTTGAATCCTCCAAGCCTTTGGTTTGGATCTCCAAGGAAACTCCAAGCATTAGGATTGGTAAATTCCAATGCCTTACAAAGCGTGTGTCCTATAGGGCGTGCACACTATTGAAATCTATGACTTCCATAGGGCGTGTACCCTATTTAAGTCAGATTTAAATAGTGTGGAGAAATAGTGAGTGAGTGAGTGAGAGAGAGAGAGAGAGAGAGAGAGAGAGAGAGGGAAGAGAGTGAGAGTGTGTTTGTGTACGCCTTGAGAGTGAGAGAGGGAGAGAGAGAGAGGGGGGGAAGAGAGTTAGAGTGTGTGTACATGTGCCTCTCTTTCTCTCTCTCTCTCTCTCTCATCACCCTCTCTCTCTCTCTCTCTCACACACACACACACAAGGGAGGATGGGGAGAGGGGCCAAAGGCACACCCTAACTAGGTCCATCTTGTAGAGATCACACACGAAAGCAAAAAACACACAAGTGAGAGAGAGAATGCATAAACTTTCATATATTATCTTCAATTGATTCATACATGTCAGGATGTAAGGCCTTCCCGGTTTAGGCTAGATATTACAATAAAGTACAAAAGTCCTCCAACATGCGAGGATCTGCCAAAAATCTCCAATTTTCTATTTTCTATCTTCTAAAACTCATGTCCTAAAGTTCTAACCAAACAACTACATTTATACAAGAGGCTATCAAGCCAAGTCGGCCTTCAGATCCACCATCAATGGAAGGAATGACTAGATCTATGTCCACACATTTCCCAATGATAGATACCAACATTAAATTGATGACCAAATATAAATGCAAGTCAGCCTCAACAGAAATCCAAAATAAACAACTCAGTAAGCAAGCATAACTGAGTGCTAGATAAGCATCACCGAGTGCCAAGAAAATTATCGAGCACCAGAGAGATAACCGACCAACACCGATGAACAAAGAAAATTGAGCAACACTGAACCAACTCAGTCAAAGAAGGAAACGAGAAACATAGAAAACTTCAAACATATTTGTGGTGATATGGGATTGCCAAGGACTAAGATGCTCCTACATCAGACACCTGGGGTTATTTGAAATGATTCTCTGAATCATGAAATAGGTATGATCTGAGATGCATCCAACTTAGAGTGTGAAATCCATGCACTGTCTTCAATTGGTCTATTCTTCCACTTTACCAGATATTCTATATATTGTTTTCCTCTTGTACTTCTGCCAATTCTTTGCTCCAAAATTTGCTCAACTTCTTCCATCTACTTCTTAGGATAATCCATCGGTACTATCATTTCTTCATCAGGTTCATGATACTCATATAAATCAGCAATGTTGAATATAGGTGATATATCCATGTCATTAGGTAACTCAATCTCATATGCATTTCCACTGTCAAATTTCCTCAGTGTCTTGCAAGGGCCAAACTTCTTCATTTTTAGCTTCCCATATGTTCCAATAGGAAATCAACCTTTCTTCAAATGAATCATTACTTCATCACCGACTACAAAAGTCTTATGTCTTCTTGATCTATCAGCTCTGTCTTTGTATTTCTGATTACTTTTCTCCAACTTATATTTCACATCTTCATGCAATGTTTTCATGTACTCAGAAAACTTTACTCCTTCAGCACTTCTCTTTCTTTCATCAGCAATATCCCTCAAATATGATATAACTCTCAGTTGTATGCCATTTACAATCTCAAAAGGTGTTTTTCCAGTGCTCCTATTCACTGAATTATTGTATGCAAACTTTTCTTGTGCCAACACAAAATCCCAATTACTTGGTGTGTCTCCAACTAAACATCTCAAAAGATTTCCCAAACTTTTGTTTACAACTTTTGTTTGTCCGTCGGCTTGTGGGTGAAATGTAGAACTATATTTCAACTCAATGCCAAACTTTCTCCAAAGGATCTTCCAAAATTATCCAACAAATTTAATGTCTTGGTCAGAGATAATACTTCTCGGTAATCAATGCAATCTAACAATTTCCTTAAAGAAAAGATCTGCTATATGTACTGCATCTGATGTCTTTCTACAAGGTATAAAATGTGTCATTTTAGAAAATTTATCCACAACAAAAAGTATGGAATCATTACCTCTCACTATCTTCGGTAAGCCAAGAACAAAATCCATACTGATATCAATCCAAGATTTCTCAGGAATAGAAATCAGTGTATACAATCCAGTATTCTGACTTACTCCTTTTGCAACTTGACAAATTCCACAACTTTCACAAATTTCTGAACATCTTTATACAACTATGGCCAAAAGTATTTCTCCTTACAAAATTTCAATGTCTTATCAATACCAAAATGTCCAGCCAAACCACTACTATGTTTCTCCTTTATCAAATTAATTCTCATTGCTCCTCTCGGTATACACAATTGAATACCTTTAAACAACATACCTTCTTGAATAAAATATTCATCCCATTTAGTACTCGGTTGATCTTGAATAGGTGCTCTGCACTTTCTTCGTGGCTCATAAAAATCGGGATCAAATTCATAAGAACCTCTCATGTCATCAAAGCCAAGAACTTCAATTTTGATTTCAGTCATCAAAGATCTCCTTCTACTCAATGCATCAACAACTCGGTTAGTGACTCTACTCTTATGCTTTATCACAAATGTATAACTCTGCAAATACTCAACCCATTTCATATGTCTTTGATTCAACTTATTTTGACTACCCAAATACTATATAGCCTTATGATCGGTATATAACACAAATTCACTCAGTATCAAATAATGTCTCCATTTCTTCAATTCTTAAACAATAGTATAGAATTCTTGATCATACACAAAATATTTCCTTTTTGCATCATTCAACTTTTCACTAAAGAAAGCAATAGTTTTACCTTCTTGACTCAATACAACTCCTATTGCACTCCCACTTGCATCACATTCCACTTGAAATACTTTATTGAAATCAGGCAATGCCAACATAGGCAATTCAACAACCTTCTACTTCAGAGTCTCAAAACTTTTATCAGCTCCATGTGTCCACTTGAATTCTCTTTTATATCCTCTCATAGTCTCAGTCATAGCATTACATATTGAATTGAAATTACTAATGAAATTTTAGTAAAAAATTTCCAAACCATGAAATGATCTTACCTCACTAGTATTCTTAGGTGTAGGCCAATTCAAAATAGCTTCAACCTTTTCAGGATCCATTTTCAAATCACAAATCCAAAATACACAATCTCCTCTTTCATGAATGAACAATTTTTTAGATTTATCAGTAACTTTTCATCTTTCAACCTCTACAATACTTGTTTAACATGCGACAAATTTTCTTCTCTAGTCTTACTAAATATTAGAATATCATCAAGATATACAATCACAAACTTACCCAAGAATTTCTTCAAAACTTCATTCATCAACCTCATAAAAGTACTCGATGCATTAGTTAAACCAAAAGGCATAACCAACCACTCATACAAACCTTCTTTTGTCTTGAAAGCAGTCTTCCACTCATCACCTTCTCTAATTCTGATCTGATGATACCCAATTTTTAAATCAATTTTGGTAAAATACTTTGCTCTAGTCAAATTGTACATTATGTCATCCATTCTCGGTATAAGAAACCTATATTTCACTGTTATCTTATTTATTGCTCTAGAATTAGTACACATTCGCCATTCTCCATTCTTCTTAGGTGCCAATACAACAGGTACTACACAAGGACTCAAACTTTCTCTGATCAAACCTTTTTGCAACAATTCTTGAATCTTTCGGTACAATTCCTGATTCTCAGTAGGTGTCAACTGATGTGGTGCCTTATTCGGTAAACTAGCTCCAAGGATTAGATCCATGCAATGATCAATGCTTCTCTTTGGTGGAAAACCATTAGGTACATTATCAGAAATGATCTCACTATACTAGGTGAGTAACTTATCAATCTTCTCAGGTATACTATCCTTTGTTTTCTTACTCAGTTTGTTAGGAATCACATCAAAAAATACATCATTATTCTTCAAATCCTTAACAAACTTTCTTCCTTCCACAAAGAAAACTTTCACAGATGTGCAAACATTACTAATAGGTGCTTCAATAAAAGGTAACAATATTTGTCTTCTTCCATTGAAGCCCAGCTAGTATATTTATGCATTCTACGATCATATGTAGCATGTCTATCATATTGACAAGGTCTACCCAACAAAATATGACAAAAATCCATAGGCATGATATCACATAAAACCTTTTCATAGTACTTTCCAATTTTCAAATTCACATAACATTGTTCACTTACCAAGAGTGTATGCTCATCTTTGATCCATGAAATCTGATAGTGCTTCGGATGTTCCAACCTTATCAACTACAACTTTGTGACCATTTCCTAAGATGCCAAATTCTCCAAGCTACCACTGTCAATGATTACCTTCCAAAATTCATCAGAAACTCTACGTCTAGTCTTGAAAAAACTTTTCCTTACCAGATCTTCCTTATTACTTTCACTCAAAAGTGCTCTCCTTACCATCAAGTTATTTTCCTTCTCAAATTCATTCGGTGACTCTTCTTGCACCAAGGCATTTCTACTGTTACTGACCTTCTTACTTGCATGTGTATAGTCAAATGATCTATGTCCTTCTTCTTCACAATTGTAACAAGTTCCTCAGAAACCACCTCTGTTATAGCCACCTCGGTAGTTACTGCCTCTACCTCTAGATGAACTTTCACCTTTCCACTCGATTTTGCCTTTATCTAGATTTGTCTTTTTAGGTTCAGATCTACTATTTTCACCATGATATCTACCTCTTCCTCTAGGGAATCTACCACCTCTACCTCTTTGTCTTTTCTCATGTCTCTTGTTCAATTTCTCATCTTTCAATGCAAATTGATAATCCTCTTCAATGTTCTGCAATTTGACCAAACTGATTTCTCCTTGGATGGAAACTCTCAAACCATTCAAGCATCTAGCAATTATTTCAACATCATCTTCATCATGTCTAGATCTAATATCTAATCTATATAATTCCTTAGTATATTCTTTTACCGAGCTATCTTTCTGCCTCAAACTTTGCATTCACCTAACTAGGTTAATCTGATAATCACAAGGTAAGAACTTTCCTTTCAATTTATTCACCATTTTATCTCATACCTTGATTTTCTCTTTGCCTTTCCTCTTTCTGTCCAACTGCATATGTTCCCACCACAAGGATGCATGACTCTTCAACTTTGTGCTTGCAATTTTCACCTTCTTTTCCTTAGCTACATTTTCATATTCAAAGTACTTTTCCATCTCGGTGATCCAGTCCACCAATTCATCATAATCCAATTTTCCACTATACTCAGGAGGATTAAAGTGTGGTGTAGACTTCAAATTTGTCAAAGCCTTCAACAATCTTTCCTCACCTTGATCCATCACTAGTGCAGGTTCTACATCAATTTGTTCTTCCTCAATTTCATCATCACTAACATCTTCAAGATGTCTTTCTCTTCTTTGGGTTGTTTCTGCATGTGTGAATTTTGTACTTAGCTATGAACACAACACTTCAGTAAAACATTAGAGGTTAGCAAAAATCAAAATATGCAAATAAGAACAATATAGCTAACCAGGTGATTTACTACCTTCTAGTAGGTGCGAGTATGGTATTCTCAGATTAGACCAAGATCAGTGACAATGCAACACCTAAACGAAGGATTTAAATGATGAAAGCAATAAAATATGAATGCAAATTAATCTATTTTTTAAAATTTTTGATGCAATAAGATGAGAAAAACTAATAATAAATTAATTTAAATGGATTGAAATGATATGCAAATTAAGCTAACAATGATATGAAATATGAAACTAGAATGAATTAAAAACAAGATTGATCTCACAAAATGCTGATTCGCAAGAAGCTTGATGATTCCTCTGATGTCAATTCACCAGAGTAAGTATGCAAATTCTGTGGATCCATTTAGAAGAGCTGAAGCCTTGATTTTATAGAAATCTAGGGCTTTGGAGGTGCATGGAAAAAGTCATAAATCACTCTTGATGAACTCAGGTTGATTTTTGAGTTAACAAGAAATTAGAAATAGATAACTCATAAAATCATGCATATCATGCAAGAACAACTTTTTAACTCAAATCAGAAGTTTAGATCAACTTTGAACTCAAAATAGATGTTGAGTTTCGAAAAGATAACAACTTGAATTGATTTTCTGATTTAAAGTTTAATTGCTCTTTGAATGTGCACAAATAATCATGAATTAATTAAATAAATAAAGTGATTTATCTTCAACTTAACTGATTTTAAATTTAAAAATAACTGATTTGTGGGTTAATCAATTATTTTAATCAAACTTTTATTCAAAACTATATTATTAAATATTGACAATTTGGATTTAATCAATTAAATAAATATTTAATCAATTATTCGTAGGAGATTTGATTTATTGTCAAAATTAAATAATATAATTAGGAATAAATAGAATTAAATCTAATTAAATAAAGTGGCTGAATTAAATTAATTAATTAAATATTCATCATATTCAATTAATCAACTTTAGGATAAATATGATTTATCACCAAATAATATTTAAAATATATTTAAAATAACTGATTTATAGGTTGATCAATTATTTTAATCAAATTTTATTCCAAAACTATATTATTAAATTTGACAATTTAATTTAATCAATTAAATAAGAATTCAACTGATTATTTTTAGCAAATTTGATTTATTATCAAATAAAATAATATTAATTAGGAATAAATGGAATTAAATCTAATTAAATAATTAAGTGGCAGTATTAATCTAATTAATTAAATATTCATCATATTTAATTAATCAAATTTAGGATAAATGAGATTTATTGCCAAACAATTATTAAATTAAAGATAATTAAATTAGGACAAAATAGGAATATTTCAAAGAATATTTTTTTATGCAGAATTAAGATAAAATCAATTAGGATTTCGATAATGTGGAGATGTGCCTTAGGTTACGACTTCGATGTCGATTTCGTTTGAATTGAAGATGTAGGAGGTTAATGAACCTATAGCCCATTTTTTGGGTATTACATTTTGCCCCTCTTTGAATCACTATGCAAAGCATAGTGGTTCAAAGAATAGTTTGTGTTTGATATACGTATGAAACTAATTTGATTTGAAAGATTAACCGATTCTGAGATAGAAACCAATTGAAAGATTTAAAGGTTCAAGAGATACCAACCCAAGCCTAGGATGACCAGGAATCGAGATGATGCTAGCTATATCAACAATAAACTGGTGATTACGAAAAAGTGCCAAACCGCTTGATTCTGAACCTTATGATTGTGAAGAAGTGAGTGACTGATTCCAAACCTAAATGTCCTTGTATGAATCATATTGGTATCACATCCTAAACCCATCAGTTACGAAGAACCAAGGAAATAACACTAATGAATCGATGGTTACGAAAAGCTGGTACAGTTTACAAGATAGATTTAGGATACTGGATGAATCTGATATGCCCCAAGAGATGATAGATTTGCCCTAAGCGATGAGGACTTTAGATGAATCAATAACTAGACGTGGTTTTTATCTTGATTACTGAGGAAAGATTGATTGAGATTTAGATTTACAGACTTGAGCTTACTTAGGACTCCCTAGGATAGATTGAGGTGGGGTTTGTTGATTACCTTTGTGAGTTGATGGAGGGGGTACATAACCAGTTTTCAATCAAAAATTGCCAAGACTGTCATCTTTGTAAAGACCAGAATTGTAGAGTTTTTCAAGAGTTGGGGCCTGGAGAGTATTCAAAGGTATTGTATGGGATACCTCTCCAGATTTCTTGTGTGACAAAGCTCTGGTTTCCACCTTTAACCTTGGGTGAAGCCAAAGAATAAGATGAAGACAACTGAAGAATGAATTGATTCTAGAAGATCAAATGACACAACCTTGTCAAGATTGAAGTGATTAAAGAATAGATCAGATGTAAATGAAGGATACTATACCATAGTAGTGTGGGTAGGCGCCCAACATATGGTGTGCACGAGCTCACAACACCTAGCCGTTTAGTAAAAAGATTGAATTTTGAAGATAATTTTGACAAGGTTTTGACATAAGATGAAAAAGACTCAAATCAATAAATCAGAAGGCTAAATCAGACTCAAGTGATCACTTTAGGAAAATTAATGTATTCATTATAGGTTTTACTGTGTTCCTGACACAATGATTTGTTTGACAAATTCTGGAAATAGGCTGTAAAATTGGATTTCTGACAAATTTGACTTTGGCTTTGATACGAGTTTTGAAATGTTAGGATGACTTTTGACACCATAAAGGATTTTTGCTTCAAATTTGCAATTTTTCAATTTTCAATACCAGTTTGTTTGCAAATTTTTCTATCCAGTTTTTGAAGATCTATGTAAAAGTTTGTCTCAAGTAACCAAGAAGATATCAAGCACACAAAATAGCAAGCAAGGGAAGAAATAAATCATCTGAAAAATATGAACAAGGGAAAAAGAAACCTTGCGCATGAACAAGCAATAGTGACTTATTGTGCTAATCCCTAAAAGTGCTAATTGTGTATGTTCCAAAAAAAATTTCAATAACGCACATATTCCTAGAAAAATAAAAAAAATTGGCCTCACTAGGGTTTGTAGTAATGGTCTGACTCAAAAAATTTTGTGATCTCAAGAGGGTGAACTCCAATCCAAGCGCACTGGGGTTTTGACATAGTCTGAGAAATTAATCAATCAGGAGCTGCTAGGGAGATCTGACAGCCTAACAAGAGACCACACCTATGAAGATTTCCTCCACAAGGACATTTATATAGCGGTTGCTACTACCATGGTGAAAATGGCTATTACCGCTTGAGGTTCCATCCACGTGGTTGACCCAATTAAGGGAATGTCCACTATAGTTAACCCTCTCTAAAGGTGACTCACAAAAGATACCACAGGGGGACTAGATCAAATTCAAGGATCTGGGTTTCTGGTACTATCCAAAAAGGAAGTAGAGCATAATCCCCTAACCTCTTCACTTCACCAAGACAAAGCAAATAGATTAATCCAACACGCTAAGACCAAGATTATCTCACAAATATCTATGACGTCAACCGCTTATGATCTATCAACCTCTCCATAGAGAATATGTATCAATCAAAAGTTGAAGACACACAAATCTAGTAGAACGTGAGACTTTCTCAGTACCTTCCCTACCTACAAGGGGATCCTTCGTCAAGAGGAGCTTCACATGAATAAACAAGTGAAAGAAGCTCAATCTCTCAAGATCATCCACAAATAGTGTTCATAGGGCCTATTTACTATGTGTAACAGATATGCAAAAATCAAATCTATGTTCATTTTATAGCCCAAAAATTGAAGTCTGATTTATGAAAGCAGGAAAGGCACTCAAGCTAGACACGTGAGATGTTCATTTTATGTCCAAATTGAAATGTTTTCAGATGTAGTGGAATACCTAAATTCCCTCGCAACATGCTTAGTAGATTTTACCTGATTTTTAGCTTTGTTAAGCAATCCCGCGCAAGCAAGCCACAAACTCTCCGACAAGAAAACAAGCAAACAAGATATGCAATGTATATTCAACTTATGAAAACCCTAGGGTTAGATCTGAAAATAAATTATTAGGAGCAATAATAACCAGCAACTAATCCAAATGACAACTCATATCATTCATTGAACCATGTGAAAAATAAGTGCATAACCATCACAAAATTTTATTTTTTTGTTGCATTTGACCTAGTCAACAAGATCTAATTTTTTTGATATGATTTCGGCCACAAAAATAAAAATAAAAAACAAAGGCCCCTACTAAAAAATAGAGAGATTTCCAAAAATGTAAAAATTTTAGAAAAATCTCTTCATTTGTGCCCTAGAGACCCATTTTACCAAAATAGACCAATTTTTGTAAATTGACTATTTGAGCTATTATATTCCATCCAAATTTAAAACACAAAGAATGGACCCCCTGTAGAATTTAAAGAGATTTCCAAAAATGTAAAAATTTCAAAAAAATATGCTGATTGGCGTTATAAATTAATTTTTTCCAGAAAATCAAGAAAAAATTATTAAAAATTCAAAACATCTTAGAAAATTCTAAATTTTTTATTAAAGCTTCCTTGATATGTCTCCAACTTGCAAAACAAATTTCAAACCAAAAATACAAGCCGTTTGGGAGATAAAATTAAATTTTTGAAACTTTAGGGGTTTAGCTCCAAAAAAAAAAATCAAAACTAGCATGTAAAGGTGGGTTGCCCCATGGTGGGCGCTAGAAATGTGTGTGTGAATTTTTTACCTAGCTATGAACACAACACTTCAGTAAAACATTAGAGGTTAGCAAAAATCAAAATATGCAACTAAGAACAATATAGCTAATCAGGCGATTTACTGCCTTCTAGTAGGTGCAAGTATGGTATTCTCAGATTAGACCGAGATTAGTGACAATGCAACACCTAAATGAAGGATTTAAATTATGAAAGCAATAAAATATGAATGCAAATTAATCTATTTTTTTAAAAATTTTGATGCAATAAGATGAGAAAAACTGATAATAAATTAATCCAAATGGATTGAAATGATATGCAAATTAAGCTAACAATCATATGAAATATGAAACTAGAATGAATTGAAAACAAGATTAATCTCACAAAATGCTAATTCACAAGAAGCTTGATGATTCCTCTGATGTCAATTCACCAGAGTAAGTATGCAAATTCTATGGATGATTTGTAAAGAGCTGAGCCTTGATTTTATAGAAATCCAGGGCTTGAGGGTGCATGGAAAAAGTCATAAATCACTCTTGATGAACTCAGGTTGATTTTTGAGTTAACAAGAAATTAGAAATAGATAACTCATAAAATCATGAAAAATCATGCAAGAACAACTTTTTAACTCAAATCAGAAGTTTAGATCAACTTTGAACTCAAAATAGATGTTGAGTTTCGAAAAGATAACAACTTGAATTGATTTTCTGATTTAAAGTTTAACTGCTCTTTGAATGTGCACAAATAATCATGAATTAATTAAATAAATAAAGTGATTTATCTTCAACTTAACTGATTTTAAATTTAAAAATAATAGATTTGTGGGTTAATCAATTATTTTAATCAAACTTTTTTTTTTTTTTTATCGGTAAAAGGCCTAGGCCAAAGAATTTTATTAGCATAGAAGAGATATAATACAGAGCTTCATTCTGTGCGGGCACAGACATGAAAGAATAGAGAAGAAAACCTCCAGTCTAGCCCGGGACTTGAGTCCGGAGACAATATTACATACAATATTACGAGGGCATACCCTCATTTACAATGGTTGCTTGAAGGCAACCTCCTGATAAAAATTTGATAATCCTGATATTTGATTCTTGTGATAGCCAATTAGGTTGGTGTAACTTTGAAATACTAGTATGAAGTACTCAAAACCTCTCAATTCCCTGTCTCAGCTGTCCTGTATATAGAAACACTACACAAAAAATACTAGATGCAACATCTATAAAAAGCTTACCACATGGTTAGGAAATCAGTCTTACTTTAGTAGGATAATAAAATCTAATGAAATCCTTATGTTATTGAATGTTAAAGAGTAGGGAGAATATGCATGAAATTTTAATCAAACTTTTATTCAAAACTATATTATTAAATATTGACAACTTGGATTTAATCAATTATTCGTAGGAGATTTGATTTATTGTCAAAATTAAACAATATAATTAGGAATAAATAGAATTAAATCTAATTAAATAATTAAGTGGCATAATTAAATTAATTAATTAAATATTCATCATATTCAATTAATCAACTTTAGGATAAATATGATTTATCACCAAATAATATTTAAAATATATTTAAAATAACTAATTTATGGGTTAATCAATTATTTTAATCAAATTTTATTCCAAAACTATATTATTAAATTTGACAATCTAATTTAATCAATTAAATAAGAATTCAACTGATTATTTTTAGCAAATTTGATTTATTGTAAAAAAAAACAATATTAATTAGGAATAAATAGAATTAAATCTAATTAAATAATTAAGTGGTAGTATCAATCTAATTAATTAAATATTCATCATATTTAATTAATCAAATTTAGGATAAATGAGATTTATCGCTAAATAATTATTAAATTAAAGATAATTAAATTAGGACAAAATAGGAATATTTCAAGGAATATTCTCTGATGCAGAATTAAGATAAAATCAATTAAGATTTCGATAATGTGCAAATGTGCCTTAGGTTAGGACTTCAATGTCGATTTCATTCGAATTGAAGATGTAGGAGGTTAATGAACCTATAGCCCATTTTTGGGGTATTACAGTTTCAACAGCTTCTAATATAGTAGCAAGTTGTCTTAACATGTCTGCCAATCTTGGATCCCCATCTCACCTCCCATGAACCATCTTGAAACCCTCTGCAATTGCAAGTCAGATCGCAATCTGCTACCCCACAAAAAATCAACTAGGGTTTGACAAGAAGGAACCCTCAAACCTAGATTTACAAACCTAGATCAAGATCTCACCTCACTCTGATACCACCTGATGCAAGGGAGGATGGGGAGAGGGGTCAAAGGCACACCCTAACTAGGTCCACCTTGTAGAGATCACACACAGAAGAAACAAACACACAAGTGAGAGAGAGAATGCAAAAACTTTCATATATTATCTTCAATTGACTCATACATGTCGGGTTGTAAGGCCTTTCCAGTTTAGACCAGATATTAAAATCAAGTATGAAAGTCCTCCAACATGTGAGGATCTACCAACAATCTCCAATTTTCTATCTTTTATCTTCCAAAACTCATGTCCTAAAACTCTAACCAAACAACTACATTTATACAAGAGGCTACCGAGCCAAGTCAGCCTTTAGATCCACCATCAATGGAAGGAATGACCAGATCTAGGTCCACACATTTCCCAATGATAGATACCAACATTAAATCTATGACCAAATATAAATGCAAGAGTTGACCTCAATAAAAATCCAAAATAAACAACTCGGTAAGCAAGCATAACTAAGTGCCAGACAAGCATCACCGAGCGCTAGAAATTACCAAGCGCTAGAGAGATAACCGACCAACACCGGTGAATAAAGGAAACCAACCAACACCAAACCAACTCGGTCAAAGAAGGAACCAAGCAACATGGAAAACTTCAAACATGTTTTTGGTGACACATGATTGGAAAGGACCCGAGATGCTCCTGCATCTCTCTCTCTCTCTCTCTCTCTCTCTCTCTCTCTCTCTCTCTCTCATTTTCATAGGGTGTATGTGCTATAGGGTGCATGCCCTACAGCGCATGTGTGCTATGTAAGAATATGGACTACACTTTTGTGGTTTTGCATAGGGTGCACATGCGCTTTGTAAGACTAAAAAAATGGTCTTATATGTTAAAGATCTCGTGAAAGAGGCCCACTTTTTATGTATACTGTCTAGTTTCTATGTTTTATCTGACAAATATTCACTTTTCATGGTCTTGAAGGTGACAAAGAAGCATATTCTATCAATTTGCACCATTTTTTTGTTCAAAAATCAACATCAAATTGTGAAAGTCAATCATTCTTCACTGAAATTTATCGATTGAGGTAAGTTTTTTAATATTTTACATGTGAAATGTGAATAAAGAGTCTTTTGGTTTATAGTTGGTAGGATATAGACTTGTTGAATACATAATTTGATATAATTATAATAAATTTATTGTATTTAATTTGTCATATTATAAGAGATTTATATTATAATTTGACTTATTGTAATAGAATTATTTTATATTTTTGAAATTGTAATCAATTCATATGTAGAAATCATCATCATGCAAAGGAAACGAGCAAAGACTTTAACACCAAAAGAGCATGAAAGAGGCAAAGAGAAGAAAACGGAAAGAATGAGACAACTTCGTGAACAAAAAAAATTGGATACCATAGAAGAAGATTTTTCTTTGGATGAGGAACATGAAACATCAATACAAAGTAAAAGAGAATTAGAATTGGAAACAAAAAGACAATGAATGAGAAACTTGCATGCAACAAGATAATTGAATTATGAAGATGCGGGCACATCATCTATGAGTTCCCAAGTTGAAGAGACATCATCATCCAATGTTGGAGGCACACCATTATATCATGTTGAAGGCACACCATTGTCTACTTCCGAAGGTGTGGGCACACCCTTGTATCATGTTGAAGGCACACCATTGTCTACATCCCAAGGTGTACGCACCCCCTTGTATCTATTTGTTGGGTCAAAAAAGGGGGTCCAAGGGGACATGAATAAACCAGATCTGCCAAAAAACTAAGGCTCATTGTCCAAAATAAACCTGCAATCCTCAGAACTCAGAAAAGAGAACAAAAAGAAACCATGATCTAACAGCTCCATAGTGAAATGATAATTTATCGTAATTACAAAGGAAACAAAATCTCCTTAAATAGAGATTACATGTAGAGTTTCTAAAACAGAAACAAAAGACAAAAAAAAAAAATTTAAAGAAGAACTAAATAGGAAAAGGAAAGATCCTAAGTGAATGACCATTATAGAAACATTACATAATTACTTTAATACCCTCCCTTAATGGTCATTCTACTAACAACTCTACAAAAGACTTGACATAATCTATAGGTCATTTGGCTATGAATGCATAGAAGGCTGACTCCTCTTCAAAACACTCTATGACATGAGTCTGCTTCAGAGACCCTTGTTGGTTGGACTTATGATCAACCCATTTCTTTCTACAAAACTTCTGGACATGACCAAGTTTACTACAATAATGACATGTGATAGGTTTTAGATTATTTGAAGAATCTTTTCTTTGTACTTTCTGCTGAGTGGACTTGCCTTTGCATTTGTCTTGGTAGTAAACGTTTGTTCTACACTGGCCATGTCACTACTACTACCAAAGTATTCTCCACCTACCTTGCTACAAGAGATTATTGCACAAGTCATTAGAATTCAAGTCAAAATTAGTGGAACTAATGTTGAGAGTTTCAATGAAGTGTTCATAGGTGTGGTAATCTTTTCAACATGATCACCACATCCTTGATTAGGGAGGGCATTTCTCCCATGAGAGTCCTGCACAAGAAGGTCAAACCCTTGGCACCCAGAAACTGCCTTAGTGTTTTTTGTCTGTGCCTTGCTATATGCCTTGGCTTTGAATGAACCCTTCAGTGCAAGCCTGCAATTTGCCTTCACTTCCTACCTCACTCTCCTCTTGCACACCTCCATAACACCACTTGTTGTGCTTTCTTTCTCCTGACTCACAACTTTGCAATTCTCAAACATAAACATTTTGATTCGTTGAAAAATCAATGTAATCTTGTCAAAGTGTCAAAAGCACAAAATTATTAAGGAGAAAAATGTACAGAATAAGGGTTTTTGCTAGTTTATATTTTTTACTTTCAGGTAGGTTTTTATACAAACTTGCTGAAACTTGAAAGTTTCAGGTTGATTTAATTGGTGAGTACTTTCTTGAAACTTGTCAGCAAATGTCTTGCTGACTTGTTTCATCTCACAAGTTCTCTCAAGTCAGTATGCAACTAGCCAAGTTTTTAATTTAGGATCAAGATCTTTATGCTATTGTTCAAGTATGTAAATCATGAACAGTACATACTGTGAAAAAAGACCATCATTCACACAAATCACAAACTTTTGTAGTTCCCGTAGTAGTCACAAGAGCAGTATCAGAATGATCTTCATATCCATGACAATTCCACTTGATTATCAAACACAGTAAAGAGATTATGAATGCAGTAAGAATTTTTTGGAGTGGATCTCTAGTCCTAGTGCTATTCTTAGTACTTGATACATGGGGACATTAAACCAGCACTTGGTTAGAATTTGTACAAATCAGATTTAAACTTTGAAGAAATTTATTGTGCTTTGATTAGTAGCAGGACTATTGCTGATTGGTATTTGTAGGATGAGATTTTTTAGTAGTTAGAATACTTGTGTGTATAGCACAAGGCTGACTGGTGGAAGTTGATATGACAGTGTCATACTAGAAAGGTTGCAGGTTATTTTAGCCATATCTTTGGTTTAGCTGTGTCAAATACATCAAATATTGTACCATGTATATCATTGCTAAACTAACAAACAAGAAACATGAATAGTATAGTACTTTGTGGCAAGCGTTGGTAATGGATTTTTAATGGATTGAATTTTAGGGTTACCTTCTTCTAAGCATAGTAATGATTTTGTCTACTCAATGTTTGATAGGCTTTCAAAGATGGAAATTCTCATACCTTGTTGCAAACTGATACCGAGTGTTGGGACTAGTGAACCCGGTAACTTAGCATATAATTAGTAATTTTAGGATTGATACCTTTGGGATCCAACACAAGGAAGTACTTGTAGATGGAAATAACTTGGAGAGTATATTTTAGAAGCATTACTTGGTTGGAAAAGGAGAACCATTTTCCTTTCCATCCTTCCATGTTTGGTTCAATCTTTCTAAGATAGGTGTCCAAAGCGGCTTCTTATTCCTCCTCCAAAATGAAGGAAAACCAAGGTAGGGTATCCAAGAGAGATGCTCTCTTGAAAGATAGGCATCTGAAAAGAAAGTCATGTTTCTAATTCTTGATGTTAAAATAGAAGACTTCATATTTCTCTTTGTCAACTTTCTGACTTGACTCCTATTCATAGTCACCAAGATCATTGACAACTCTACAATCCTTAATAGAAGGTGCTACAAAGAGAAGAGTATCATTATTATGTTATTCATTAATAAAGACTTTTCTCATGGAAGAATCCTATAATCCTTTTAGGGATTCTCTAGCTACCTATAATCCTTTTAGGAATTCTCTAGCCCAAGAGCTCCACTTTACTTGCCTAAAGATTCCACCACGATAATGAAAAGATAGGGGGAAAGGGAATCCCCTTGCCTTATACCCTAGGAAGCTTGAAAGAAACCTTTTGTTGATCCATTGACCATTAGAGAGAAGCTAGTAGAAGAGTAACAACTATTTACCTGAGCTATCCAATTTGAACAAAACCTAAACTTCTCCAATACATAACCTAGGAAGCTCCATTTAACTATATCATAGGCCTTGGAGGTATATAGTTTGAGGTGTATTCCTTTCCTCTTGTTGGCCTATAAGGAGTGGATCAACTCACACAAAGTGACATTACCATTTGTGATTTTCTTCCCTTTCAAAAAACCTCCCTATACCTCAAAAATGATAGCCAAAAGGAGTACTTTTTATTTTGTTGTTTATCTCTCTAGATATGATTTTGTCGACAATGTTGCTTAAAGCAATTGGTCTTAAATCCTTGATCTCAATTGCTTCCTTTTTTTTTGGGAATAAGATTAAGTAAGGTGGAACTGGGGGCCTTTAAAATAGATTTTGAGTTTTATGATTCTAGATAGATTTCCCAAAGCTCATCCCCAAGGAGATTCGAGAATCATTGGAAGAAGAGAGTTGGGAAACTATCTAGAACGAGACTTCTATCCCCTACCATATCAAAGAGAGCAGCTTGGACTTCATCTATAGGTATAACACACATGATTATCTCATTCTTTTCTTGAAAAATTAGGAATCTATCTTGTAAAGACATTCAGCTTGTCAGGACAGTTCCTTCTATCAACAAAAAGCATCTTCTCCCACAAGGAAACAACCAATGAGACCTTGAGAGACCGAGTGTCAAAATTGAATGTATTTTTGAATGCCATGGATTTTGGAACCATTACTTAGTGAAATGAATGGACTGGATTAAATGTTCATTCCAAGAAGTAATGGCTTGGCCTGTCAGATATTCAACATTATTTATCTGACTACACCTAAAGAAATATTTTTTATATGTCATTCTGATCTGTGGAAATCAATGATAATCAAGAACAATGTCTAAGATTTGGATGGGATATGCTTGCTTATATAGGCTAGTATTTATCACCAAAAAGAAACTTGGAAGATTTTCTTTTCAAAAGATAATAGCATAGTTGAAAAACTCGGACTTGACAAAAACTCACCAAGGCGTGCACAAAAAAATAGGGAAATACTCGACCAATTTTTGGAAAAAACTCGGCAAAAAACTTGGGAACTAAAAAAATTGCTTAAATTTAATTAGTTTTACATGTTTTTTGCAAAATTCAATGAGAAGATGCATCCAATGATTCAATTAATGATAACACAAAAGTGTTTACAAAATCACATTCTCATGAGGAATGTTGATGGCTAGGAGAAAAATAGTAAATAGTTTCTATAAAACTAAAAGTAATTACATCATTACAATTACATCTTCCTATTCCTAGCTCGACTAACAAACAAGGGAGAGGTAGAACTAGAGGGTCTAGTCCTAGAATCCTAAGTTGGACATGACTGTGCCTCCTTTCTCGGTATATCTGATGATGTGTGTGGCTTGCTCTCTATCCTGGATGTAGCTCCTCCTAGCACTGGCAATGACTCCTCATCCAACTTATCCTCCTCAATGTCCTCAATGTCATCCAATGTGAAACCATATCCACCCCCCTCCTTTTCTTTCCTCTCCAAATTAATGATGTCATCCTCTGTAAACAATGGAGGCTACTCCTATGACGTCCAATCACTATAAGGATCTATATTGAATAAATCAATTGGACCAACTGCTGCTCCCTGTGCCTTTCTTATGTGCAACCGAAGATTATATTGCACAAATACAAATTCATTGAAGCATTTTTTGGCTAACTTGTTTCTCTTCTTTGTGTGGATGGCCTCAAATAAGCTCCAATTGTGCTCACAATGGGATGAGCTACAAGGTTGACATAAGATTCTGAGGGAAATTTTTTTGAGATTTGGGGTATTTCTGTTAGAAATAGGGAATACTGAGAGGGGGGGGGATGAATCAGTATCCTACAAACTTTATCTTTTTCCCAATTATGGATATAACAAATTATCTTTATACATGCATAACATAAGAAGCTAAAAAACATGCATAGCAATAAAACTAAAGAACTCATAACACATGATTTGTTCTCGAGGAAACCCTGGCCAAGGGAAAACCCCGATGGGGATGGTACCCACAAAGATCCACTAATAAAAAGTATCCTATTAAGGATGTTGACCCTGTTAGGAGTCTATTACAAACATATAGTGTATCAGTCCTGATTAAGGGACTCTAGGCCTTGTTAGAAGCCTCAACCCTGTTAGGAGTTGGTAGTACAAAATGTGATTACCAGCTGAGCCCACTGCCCAAACAAGTAATGTAAAATATACACTGATTACAAAATAGGTTAAGGTACATAACCTTATACTACTTTGCAACAATATCTCTTCATTGATCTTTCACTATCGCTGTTACATATGCTTCATATACTTCGCATCATACTTCTACAAATACTTGCTGCTTGTTACACTTTACAATTACAATTAAATTTACATATATACCAATAGCTTTATCCAAGAGTAAAAATCTAGGATGTCATCCCTTTATATTTTTAAGACATTATTTTGATAAACAAAATAATCCCTTAACTCTTTACCAATTCTGCCTTCATATACTATCCTGTCAGCTTCACACTGTCTTCGGTAAAACTATCATAACTTCTTTCGTACATGTCGTACTGACTTGCACTCTAAGATGGGTCATCATTAGTCACCATAGAGTCTATGTTCAAGTGCACAAGCACTGAACTCACTCCAGTCAATGTCGTAAACAAAAACTATGTCCGGGTATACTGGTAAAAATACTGTCTCATACTTAGACAAATATGCATTGTGCTCTGTCATACTTGCTCTCTGACTTGTGTGATCTTCATGTGGATCATATGTTTCCATAATGACAATATCTATGTAATCAAATCAGCCAAATTGCCAACAATTTCCACCCCAACCTTGCCACCAAGCTTTTGCAAAATAAAATATTGAGAAGCTAGAAAGAAAAGAGAAAAGAGAAAACATAATTTATCAATTACTTTAGAGTTTAGATCTCAAAATCCAAAATTAAAAAGGCAAATGTTTTACTTGGGGTTTGATTGCCTCTTGCTCTCTTTGCCAGCTCTGAAGAGAATAATTTACTCCTTACTTCCACATACATTTGTTGTTCGGTCACAATGAGGTCTCTCTCCATAACATCAGGTATCATCCTCTGAATGCATACAAAGAGGCCCTCCATGACCTCTCCATTAGGATCTGAATAAGAAACATCAAACCTAAAATGGGGGTTGAGGAAGTACCCTACTCATGAATGGGTTGGTGGAGCTGATTGTTCCACTTATCAATAATTTTCCAAATAGGATCAAATTTGAGTCTATCCCCCTTGAAGTAATTTTTTATAGACTCCTTGGCCCTATCCATAGCCTCATAAAGATACCCCATTGGGTTTTTATCCCCATCTACCAAGCACAAAACTCTAATCATGGACTCAGACACCTATAATTGAAAAATACAATTTACAAAAAGATTAATTAATGAAGTTAGTAAGTTAAAAATTAATAATGAGAGACTTGAATAAAAAATAATTAAAAAATCAAGTTACGAAGTTACCTTCACAATCTCTGTAGCCTTTTGTGCAAAATGATTGTCAAAGACTATGGTTGCGACAACCTCTCCTTCAACCTTCTTTGAATAGGGTGAGCCTAGCCATGCTTGACTCACAAACATTTGTGTCAAAGAAGTCAATGCACTGATAATGCTTTGCAACTCCAAGAAAATTGTTACAAACCTTGTGACACTAGATCTCACCAAATCTCTCCCATGAGTGTTGTCTCTCATCAAATGTAGAACCCAAGGATGATTGTAGATATATTTTGTGATCCACATTGCATCTTCCACAAGTGGAGTCACCCAATCAAGTTTTCCTATGTCCTCCAAAAGAAGGTCAAGGACATGTGTTGCACAAGGTGTCTAGAAAAGAGTGGGGTGCCTTTCTTGGAGGATTATACCTACTGCAACATATGCTGTTGCATTATTTGTGACAATTTGTACCACATTCTCTATTCCCACCTCCATGACAACACTCTAACATTAATGCCAATGTTTGTGTATTTTTCACCTTGTTGGAGGCATCAACCGATTTCAATAACACCACATTGTCCTTGCAAGAAACCAAAAAATTAATAATGGTCCAGTTTTGTCCCTCTGTCCACCCATTAGAAAGGTGCAACCAAATTTATTCCACTATTTTTTTTGCTCCACCACTTATTTTGTTCTATCAATTGCATTTGTGAGCAACCCACAAGAACAAAGTGAAATTAAGTATTAGTACAATTAATAAATGAGAAAAATAGTTAAAATTTAAAAATGAAATCAAGTGGACTATTTACTAACCTCCCACCCAAATCTTCATGAGAAGGGGCCTTGTTCCCTTTTCCTGAAATTATAATTGCAGTCACCAAATTGATCCAATAAGGTCTCTCTGCCACATTCAATGGGATGTTGTTGAAATACCAAAAATCAGCAGCAACAATGTCTTCCTTCTCATGTACCTCCTTATTCCATCCAGTGGCCTCTAATGATTGTTGTGCTCTAGGTGTGTTCCTGTGCACAAAAAAATTGCTTATAGGCTGTGTCCCTGATGGTGATGGAACAATAGGCATTCTACTAGAGGAAGCGAAAGTGGTAAAAGAGGGGGTGCTTGTTTTGCAGATATGCGGGCCACAACAAGAGCCCACTATGCTCTCAAGTGCTACTTCTTTTTCTTCAATGTTGATTGGAGCACCTTGAGATTCAACTATGCTTGCCCTCATAGCTAAATTTACCCTCTCCCTTTGCAAATTTTTCTCTTCCCCAGTTGCAAATATGACATTAACAAATCTTTTTATCTGTTCTATGGTTTTATCACATTTCCTAATATCATGCTTGTCACTGCCTGCAAGGTGGTATTTGAGGTGGTTTATGCCTCTAGAAATTACTTTTTGACATTTTATGCAAATCATTTTCCCAGGCTCCGGTCCTTCATAGGCATACCTCTATGTCTTATCTCTAGCACCTTTAGGATGGGTGCGTATGAATCTAGAAGGGCATGGTTCTAATGGCCAATCATTCTTTGAATTTGCCATGCTGAATTAGTGGTTAACTATTGACCTACATATAGAAAGTGAAAAGACAAAATAAATATTTTAGTTAAACAATTAAATAAACTATCTAAATTAGTTTCAATATTTTTAGACATCATTCAAAGTTAAAAACTAAAAACACTACTAGGGTTTGATATTTTAAAAAAAACTAGATATTCTTTAAAAAAATAGCAAAAGATTGAAAGATTCAACAAAAGTTGTCAAATTTAGTGTTAAATCTTGTTCGAATGATTCAAAATCATTTTTAACTACTTAGGAATGATTTTGTATTCAACTAGATGCAACAAAAAAGAAATAGAATGTTTTTAAAAAAACATACAAACAAAATCAGAAAACCTACATGGGAATCTCATTTTTCTTCAAAAACTACTTGAAATCCACTCAAATCCACTTCTAATCAATTGAAATCAACTACCAAGGGCTTGGAAGCCTATTTTCTCTATTTTCTCCCCTCAAAACCAAATAGAAGCAATAAAAACATAAAAATGAAACAAACTCGGCTATTTTTTTGCTTTATCCCATCATGCACAATAGTGGCCTAGTTTTTCGTGCGGACTCGCCAAGTTTTTGAGAAAGTTTTTCATAAAAGCTTGCCGAGATATTCTTGCGAGTTAATCTCAGAGAAAACTTGTAGAGAATAAAAACTCGACAAGTTTTTAAAACTCGCCGAGTACCCTACGAGTTTGCCAACTGTGGGTAATAGTTTTGTCTTCTAAATGGTGTCAAACACATGAAGGAGCTAAAATGGTTGCTTTTAAAGTTTTCTTTTTACTTTTTTTTATTCTACAAAAATCGGGTAGAGCACCGCCTATAAATTGCAGTGCACTAGGTAAAATTTTTAACATCACTGGTGATGCTGGCATGACACGTCCTCCGGTACCATGTGGGTCAGGGGGAGATTGGGCCTCGCAACCTCATGATTCATAAGAGGAAGCTCTTGCCAATCAAGCTAAACCTGTAGCTCACTTTTAAAGTTTTATTTCAATGACATTTAAATTGTCATTTATTTTTGCAAGCTAATTTACAATACCAATTCAATCATATCATCTTTAACCTGGTCCTTGTGAGGACTATGACTAGAGATTTAATTATAAGGTACATTTTTTCATCAACTAAAAATTGAAATCTATACTTTCCCAATCATCTAAAACTATCTAATCACTTATTGAATATACTTGTATGCCAAGGAAGGCTCAACTTTTTGTTAGTAGTAATTTTAGTATTAATTTATGTTCAGTATCACTTACCAAAACTCGAGTGTTCCTTAATGCTCTTGTGATGGGTGAGTATTAACAAAAATTTAGCTACAGTGCCATGTATAAAATATCTAGCCTCTTATCATAAAGCAAATACAGAGATGCTAACACTTCTATAAGAAACATTATAACTTGAATGTACAATTCGTAAAGATATCAAGTTTTTGTTAATATAGAATGTATTGAATTCAAAATGATGCAAATTCTTTGGGTTAATGAATCTAGGATTTTAAGAGCTTAAGAAAATAATTTATTAAATCTAGGATGTTTTTCCTTTGCAAAGTTTTCTTAAGGAGCAAATTCTTGATGGCATGAAGGAAGAACCTGTTTTCTTTGGGAACTCTCACCAAGTTTCAATTTAACAGTAAAACTTTTTTACTGTTAAATTGAAGTTTGTATGTAATTATCTAGAAAATTAACTTTGGATTGAAGCCGTTGAGTCTAAATGTTAGAAGAGTGTGTTGAAATACATAAATCCAAATCATTATATAGTATAGTCTACTTTTATGTTGCTTGGATAAACATTTTTCAAATTGATCTAAATTCCTTCATAATTCATCTTGTGTATGTTGTGAAGGCTTGATGACCTGCTTCTGTATGTAAGCATGTCAGGTTGTATCAAATTCATTTTTTGTGAAATCTTCAATTGCCAATTAAGTTGCCTTGGAATTAAGCTCCAATCATCTATCTAATTAACTTTGGATGGAAGTCATTGAGTCAAAGTGTTAGAAGATTGTGATGAAATGTGTTTCTAGACCATTGTATAGTATAATCTACTTGCTTGGACAAAATTTTTGCAAATTGATCTAAATTCCATCATTATCTTGTGAATGTTTTGTAGACTTTTTGACCCATTTCTGTATGTAAGCATGTCAGGTTGCATCAAATTTAATTTTTGTCAATTTTCAAGAATGATTGTACCAGCTTCAATCCAAGTGTATTTCCTGAAGTCTTTAAGGGTCTTTCCCCTCATAAGATGTGGAGTTTTAATATAAAAATCCTTGGGTGTATGAAATGACAATTATTTATATAATGTATTTTCAATTTTTTTAGTAAGCAAAGATTGTAATAAAAGAGGTATGTTACAAAGTGTGTGCCTGAGAAGGACAAACTCAGGTAACAAGAGAATTTCAGCACCTTTTGGTACAACAATTTGTTTTGGAAGCCAACAAACAATTCACCAAGGAAAATACAAAAAATTTACTTACCACCTACTAATATATACATTAAAAAAACTAACATCCAGTCTCAGAATAAAAAAAGTTTGGAGGGTTATATGTGTATGTTTAACCATTCACTAATAAGGGGCCTCTGATATGAAAAGAGAATCTTGTGAGGTGTAAGTGCTTGAGACATGCAAAGTGAATTTGGTGGCACTCTTCATTGCTTAGCAGAAAGAAAGAAATGGGTAGGGTCAGTGACTTTACTCATGAGTGTCCAACTACTACCAAGAGGTATATGCCTCTTAAGAGTGACATGAGATTTAAAAAATGTTTTTCATCTATAGAAAACTGAGCCAAAACTTTTTAAACCAAAGTAGGCTGACATAGATGAATAAACATCTGCAATTATGCCTGTGATGAATAAACATTATCTTGTAGAACATGTTCTTGTAGAATATTTTATATATTTGTGTTTTCCTTGCATCCTTATTATAATTTGTATTGTTGTAATCAGGATTAACGTGATGAATTGGAGGCATTTTGTCAGAAAGGAGCTAGGGCATAGCACAAATATTAATTACGTCTCTACACTAAGGTAGTACAAACTACATTTCTTGGCCATTTGAAAGAATGTTATGATTTTATGATTTTCCTTGTAAGTGTAAAGCTAATAGGGTTTGATCATACACTATAAAGCATTGTTAATCTTTTCATAATGTCCCAAAAACTTGATATGCTCGACAGAAAGATTTTGAGTATTGAAAATATCTTCAATGAGCTTATTGATGAATAGGTTGGAAGAAGTGCACTCATGAAAGCAACAAGAAATGAGTTCATTTTTATCCTTTTTAACTAAAATTTCATATAATGCGACTACTAGTTAGTTCTTATGGTAGTAAAAAGTTGTAAGAAAAGATAAATTAGAAAACATATGTTTTCTATTAAGTGGCAAACCTCAGAGAAAGAAAGTGATGATAGCTTTTGAAAGTAGGATAGTCAAATTTGAATGGGGGCTATTTGTATTTATTTTGGACTTAGCTAGTTATGGGATGAAGCTTAAGACTACATAGAATAGTGAGATTTTTTTATTGTGAGGCTTAGGAATAAGCACCATAAATCAAGATAAGATATATGAAATGATTAAGAAGCATAATATTTGCATCAATAGTAGGAACGGGTAAAATTAAGGATTGACTACTACACAAAGTTGATTATAAAATCAGTTACCGGGTTCTGCTATTTAGGCCTAGGTCTTGGTATTGGTATGGTTTTGGTGTTGGTTCTTCCTAGGTTCTTGGATTTTCTGTTGGTCCTTTTGTGAAGAACCCATAGAGAACCTAGGTGCCCAAGAAGTACATGAGGGGGTTACCCAAGAAAACATACCAAAATATCAAGATGTTTCTGATACCTGTAGCCCTCCATGATCTTTTTCTCAAGCGATTAAGCTTTATATATTAGAGAACAAAGCTTTGATACTAATTGTTATTCCTAACCGGTTACTAAGAAGGGTGGGTGAATCAATAAATACTTCTATTACAATTCAGAACTTGTTCAATTATTCTTCCTTGATAAGAAGAATATAAAAAATCATTCATAAGCATAAATAGAAACACACATATCAACACAAGATGTATACATGGAAACCCTCAGTTAGAAGGAAAAAACTATGGTGAGACAGAGCTCACAACTTCACTACTAAAAAAGTAAAGAATCCCAATTAGGAGCTTACAAAGAAGTGGTGAAGGTGCTACCCGGTTAAGGGATTTGATAGAAGATTGGTTAAGATATTAACTCTGTTAGGAGTTACCTAGTTAGAGGACTTTCAACATCAACAAAGATGTTACCTGGTTAAATGATTTTTACAAAGAATCGATTAGGGTTCACCCTAATTGAGGGATTTCAGTATGCTTTCACACCTTATAAAAGTAATGATCTTATATGACACTAATTTTTTGATTAGATCATACATGTTGATCTCTTCCCCCATTTGCCTGGCTATTGAATCTTTTCTGCCTCTTTGCCTTTCACCTCTGGTGACTGTGATCTCTATGCAGATATCTCCTCTCTACTCTCTCTATTCAACAACTCTCAGCAACCTTGTTTCTTGCATCCTATGACCTATATTTATACAAGAGTTCATCTTAATGAAACCCTTAACTCATAGAACCATCACGTTGTAAACTCAACATTAAATCATGCAACTAGAAAAAAGCTTTGTGTTCTAATCTAGAATTTACATTGAAAAACATCTATAGAAATAAAGCTAACTCTTGTTAAAAAGCTAACTCCACTTCTGAGCAGTTGAAGGCACACCATTGTCTACATCCCAAAGTGGAGGTACACAATTGTATCATGTTGAAGGCACACCATTATCTACATCCCAAGGTTTTGGCACAACATCATGTCATGTTGAAGGCACTCAAGATGGTAGGCAATTCACACATAATGTTTTTGATGCTCCTAGAATTATTTATAGAAAGCCAAAATATTTGATTGATATTGATACTAACATTTTTCAAGCAATGCCTGACAAGATTCCCAAGCGTACTTGAGAATTTAAACATGATAGGAAGATGTCAACTATTTGTTGAAATGATGAGAAATCTGAAATTTAGGCCCATCATGAAGATTCTTGGTCTAAGAACGATGGATGAGTCAAGTGAAAAATCTATTGTAAAGAATCTAATGACTGCATATGAGAGTGTGGATTCTACATCACACACAAAAGATAGTAATGTCACACGAGGTGTACTTACATCAACAATAGTAAGCACTCAAATGAAGAAATCTTGACTCATTAGAAAGACAAGAAAAACATTGAAAATAAGTAGAAAGTCTCTAATGAGAGCCTTGAGAAGGTGTCAAAGAGTGGAAGATCCAAATAGCAATGAGTTATGGGCATTTTCTGGTAGACTACCGTGAAAAGATAAAGCAATTATTGAAGCTTTGAAATATTTGATTGAATATTTTTGGAAGAATAACACACGGGTATCTCCTAATCAAAGAGATGTTGTAAGAAGGAGGATTGGTAGTCGAATTCGTGTTCCTCATCCAAAACATTTTTTGGATTCAACTCATACACAATTATTTGCAAAATTTATGCATATGTATCCTAAAATTAAAATTAGTTAGAGATATTTTGAAATGTGTAAACCTTTTTATGTGAAGATAAATCACACATGCACAACTTGTTTTTGTAGGGTACATATTGAATTTTCTAACCATTTCGAAGTTTATAAGAATATATGTGTAGATTTGCACTCTAACAATGTTTTGCAGGATTGTAACATAAATGTCCCACCTAGATCTTCAAGGGAATTAATATCTACCATTTTATGTGAAAGAGTGGATGGTGAACAATTTTACAAGCTCTCATGCTTGAATGGCACATGCATAGATTGCGGAGGTTTGTGACATTTTCCCATTTGTCAACATATGGAGAGTACGCATGTAATCGGTATTGAAATAGTGGAATTCAGAAAATATAAGACTGTGACATACAATCTAAAAGATGGAAAAGAGGCTAAAAGATGTGATTTAGTAATTGAAAAAATTCCAGTGTATCAGTTCATGGACATTTTTCATCAAAAAATTATTTATGAGTATGCAAAGCATACACATAAAGTGCGATGGTTGGAAATGAAATTTAAGTTGTGCAAGGACACATTCCCATTTGATACCATTGTTTTAGTTGTGGACTTTGCAGAGAACTACACACTACAAACACATAATGAGGTGCAAGCAAAGTATTACATCTCTCAATAGGTTGCTATATTTATTTATATAACATTCATGCATTCACTTGATAGTACAGAGGAGAACAGGAAGATATTAATGGAGTATCATTTTTATATCAACGATGATCGCTCATATTCTACAGAGTTTGTACATGGTTTCTTTCAACTATTTTATGGTCATTTGGATAACAGGGGCATAAAATATCATCGACATATCATATGGTCAGATAATTGTGCATCACAATTCAAGAATTCTCAGATGTTTTATTGGTTGTGTAGGATGCATAAGATTACTAGAATTCCATATATGTGGAATTTCATAGAGGTCATTCATGGAAAGGGAGAGAACAATGGTGCAGGTGCATGTATTAAAAGAGTCTTAGCACATGAAGAATTAAAGTACAAAGAGAAAGTAACATTGTTAGATGTGGGATGTATTGTCCAGTGGTGTAATGCTATAATGGGTCTAGGTAATGAAGGAAAGTCTATGATTCATAGATTTTTTTGGTTGATGGATAAAACTAACATTGCACCATATGAGGATTTTTGTACACTGACAAGATTGAGTGAGCTACACTCTTTTAGAAGTTGTAATGCAGGTTCATGGAGTATCCACACATGACATATGACGTTCTTTTGTTCATCATGTGTATATGAAGATTGGGATGGGTGCGAGTCAAAGGATTGGGTTGATGAATGGTATACATGTATTTTGAGCCCACTTACCTCCTATCATCCCCATGAATCACTACAACTGACAGAAATGGAATCATCCATTGAATATGATCGCTTATCTAATCTAGTAGAACTAGGTAAATTTTTCACATGCAAATAATCTCAAATTTAGTACTTTATCATAAATATTCAGTAAACTAATGTCCTCATTATGTTTATATCATTACAAGCCATGTTTTTGTTGTTATTGCTCCTAAAGACAATGAAGAAGGGACAAACTATTATTTGTGTTGTTGTGTTGAGGCAAAAAAAAATTTGGATCACTCAGTTATCGATGGTGAAGAATTAGAATACCCTATAGGAGTAGTGGTTATAACTGGTACATGGCTTAGGCGGTATGCTATGAAGAACCCTAGGTTGTGGTTGTTCGAGGATTGGGAGACACATAGGAAGATTCTTCATTATTTGAACCTCTTCATTGCATCAAATGTCCACTTGATTAGATATGGGAGAAGACCACATAATAACACTCTTTGGAAGGTTCTTGAGTCAGACCATGAGGTAATACTTGAGACAATCAAGGGTAGGGTAGATCCAATTGGTTCATTGGACTAAATAGACCAACTAAACTTGAGGATTCTACAAGCAACTTGGAATGCACTCAAGGAATTAGTTTCACTCAAGGATCAAATAGAGTACTCTAAATTTTGTTAATCAATCCCACAACCACATTGAACAAGTTCACTTCCTCATTTCCTTTCCAACTTCTCTTGGCACCAACTCCATCCTAGGCCACTTAGTGCACCTAATGCCTCCATCATGTCAAAACTTCAAATAGGATTCTCACCTTGATCCTAACATCATATATCATCTTATCATGGTCTATTTACCATGTTTCAACATCCCACTCACTCTAGTCTACTCAACTTCCACCATTCCTCTCCTATAGCCCTTCTAGGCTTGTAGCCTTCACCAATCTTAAATCAGTCCCTTGCTCCCAAATCTCCCAAACAACTCTAGAAACTAAAGGGTGATCTAGATACCCTTTTGGATCCTTTAAATCCTCCCCAAGGATTAGGGTAAGTTCCTTTTGACCAAAGGAAAGCTTTACTACCCTAGCACACACAAACTAGGCCTAATTAGCCTCCCATAACAAAGCAACTCATATTTATACTTGCCCACTACACTTCAAGGCATGAAATAGTCTTGCACAAGGTTTCAAAACACATTATTTTCAAATTTTTAAGGTTCCACAATTCACCAAACTCTCTCACCAAAAAACCCTTGTTCCTAGGGTCATAAACCTAGGGTCTATTCAAGAAGACCTCCACAACCCTCTCCAAATCAATCCAATGGTTCTAAAATACCATATTGGATATGAACATTCATGTTCCTTCACCAAAAACATCCACCCTTAAGTGCATTCACTCCCATAATAACTGGTGTCAAATCAGGGCACTAGTTCATATAGTAAACTTCAACAATCAGTGATCTTTCAATGTCATTACTCCATTTCCTTGCATAAGAACATTCCACTACAAATATATATTACATTATTATACCTCTTCCACCAATTAAAATCACCATAGGGGTGGGAGAGTCACTTCATTATGTTGGTTACAAATCCAAACGCTAATTGTGCTTTCAATGCCCAGTTATTCCTTCACCTTCTTAGCAAATAAAATAATGATTCAAATACATGGAAATGTAAATAATAAACACAAAAATGTATTTACTTTAGGCCTTATAGGATAGATCTTTCCAATATAGGAAAATGCCATGTTTTAGCACTTCAAGTGCTTTTACATCATTTGGTTGGCTCTATTGGCCTTAAGACAAATATAATTGACCTTATAGGTCCTTAACTAATTCACATATCCTAGGATCAACATAATGACTCCTACTTACTCCTAGGTACACTTTATCCTTATAAATGCCATTAAGGCTTACATCCTTGATCTCATTACAATATGATCATTATATGATCAAGACATCATTGCATGACCATTATTGGTCTATTACATTGTCCAATGACCCTTGAAGGCCATGTTGTCTTCAACTCCACCCAAGGATCTATCAGTGACCCTAGTGCACTCCTTGGTTCATGCATTTGACCTTGATGTTCCTGCACCATTTAGGCTAGTAGCCTTCACCATTCACAAATCAACCTTTTTCTCTCAAACTACTCAAACAACTAGGGCCTACACAAATGGAACCTTACAACTTCTTTTAGATCAAACCAATTGATCAAACACATTAGTATGGATCCAAAAATCCATAATCCACCATAAAAACATCAACTCTTAAGGATTTACACTCACCAAAATGACTGGTGCCAAAAAAGGGCTCTCCTCACACAACAAACTCCTTCATTCAGTGATCTCTCCAACATTATCTAGCATATTCCTACACCAAACATTATATTACAAGGATATAATACACATTCAAACCTCTCCCACCAATGATCACAGGGGGTGGGAGAGTCAATCCTCATAAGGAGACCTTAATCCCAATCACTGTTTGTGACCCCAAATCAGGTCACTGTTAAGAACACCAGTAATTTACTATGTCTTAATTACAATAAAAACACTGAAATGAATGCATGGAAAGATAAATAAAAACCAAGGCAAAGTCCTTACATCATAGACCAATCCAAATCATGTTTTATGAAAATATTTTAATTCACTAGTCTTAGACTGTACTCTGAGCTGAAGTGTCCCTCAAGGTCCCTTCAGCATGAAATCAATGATCTTTACGGGGTCATATCTCAGAGCTTGTGTGAGGTAGCATCAAGACGTCAGGTGCTACGAGACCATCTTATCAAGGTCTACAATAACTTGTCTCAGTTTTTAGAGATTCAAGTCAATTTATATTTGGCAACACATTCTCGGACGATGTCAAAACTTGAAGTGTTCCTCAGTTGAAATGGGAAACATTGTGTATCTTTCAAACCATTGGTCATAGCATTGAACCATCTATTCCTATAGCTCCAAATGGTCAGGTAAATGCTAGTGGCAACCTCATTTGGAACATAAAGTTGCTTGAATGTCACTGACAACTCCAGGTCGAAGTGTCCCTTAAGGTCCCTTCAGCATGAAATTTGTGATTTTTATGGGGTCATATCTTGGAGCTCATGAAAAGTAGCATCAAATTGTCAGGTGCTACAGGACCATGTTGTTGAGGCCTACATTAACTTGTCTTAGTTTTTAGAGATTCAAGCTCATTTATATTTGGCAACACATTCTTAGTTGATGTCAAAACTCGAAGTGTTCCTTAGTTGAAATGGACAACATTGCATATATTTCAAACTGTCAATCGTAGCAATGAACTGTCTATTCCAAAAGCTTTGAATGGTTAGGTAAATGCTTGTGGAAACCTCATTTGGCACACAGAGTCACTTGAACACTATCGATGACTCTGGGCTGAAGTGTCCCTCAAGTTCCCTTCAACATGAAATCGGTGATCTTTATGGGGTCATATCTCAGAGCTCATGCAAGGTAGCATCAAACCATCAGGTGCTATGAGACTGAGTTTCCAAGGCCTACAATAACCTGTCTCTATTTTTAGAGATTCAAGTTCATTTATATTTGGCAAAACATTCTCGGTCAATGTCAAAACTCAAAGTGTTCCTTAGTTGAAATGGACAACATTGCGTATCTTTCAAACCATCGATCGTAGCATCAAACCATCTCTTTCAATAGCTCTGAATGGCTGGGTAAACATTGGTGGCAACCTTGTTTGGTGCAAAAATTCACTCGAATGCCACTGATGACTCGGGGCTGAAGTGTCCCTCAAGGTCCCTTCAGCATGAAATCAGTGATCTTTATGGGGTCATATCTCAGAGCTCATGTGAGGTAGAATTGATACATTAGGTGCTACAAGACTATGTTGCCGAGGCCTACAATAACCTATCTCTATTTTTAGAGATTTAGGTTCATTTATATTTGGCAACACATTCTCGGTCGATGTCAAAACTTGAAGTGTTCCTTAGTTGAAATAGACAACATTGTGTATCTTTCAAACCATCAGTTGTAGCACCGAACTGTGTATTCAAATAGCTCCAAATGGTCAGGTAAATGCTAGTGGAAATCTTGTTTGGCACATAGAGTCACTCGAACACCGCCGATGACTCCGGACCAAAGTGTCCCTCAAGGTCCCTTCAACATGAAATCAATGATCTTGATGGGGTCATGTTTTGGAGCTCGTGTGAGGTAGCATTGATCTATTAGGTGCTACAAGACCGTATTTTTCGAGGCCTACAATAACTTGTCTCAGTTTTTAGAGATTCAAGTTCATTTATATTTGGCAACACATTCTTGATCGATGTCAAAAATTGAAGTGTTCCTCAGTTAAAATGGACAACATTATGTATCTTTCAAACCATCGGTCATAGCATCGAACCATTTGTTCCAAGAGCTCTAAATGGCTAGGTAAACATAGTGGAAACCTTGTTTGGCACACAAAGTAGCTCAAACAATGCCAATGAATCTAGGCCGAAGTGTCCCTCAAGGTCCCTTTGGCATGAAATCAACAATCTTTACGAGGTCATATCTCAGAGCTCATGTGAGGTAGCATCAAATTAACTGGTACTACAAGAATATGTTGCTGACACCAACAATAAAATGTCTCAATTTTTAGAGATTCAAATTCATTTATATTTGGCAATAAATTCTCGGTCGATGTCAAAACTCAAAGTGTTCATAAGTTGAAATGGACAACACTGCGTATCTTTCAAACCGTCAGTCATAGCATCAAACCATTTGTTCCAACAACTCTGAGTGGTTGGGTTAACACTAGTGGTAACCTTGTTTGGCACACAAAATTGCTTGAACACCGTTGGTGACTTTGGGCTGAAGTTTCCCTCAAGGTCCCTTAAGCATGAAATCGGTAATCTTTACAAGCTAATATCTCTGAACTTGTGTGAGGCAGCATTGAATAGTCAGGTGCTACGAGACCCTATTGTCAAGGCCTACAATAACCTATCTTGGTTTTTAGAGATTCAAGTTCATTTATATTTGGCAACATATTCTTGGTCGATGTCAAAACTCAAAGTGTTCCTCAGTTGAAATGGACAACATTGTGTATCTTTCAAACCATCAGTCATAGCATCAAATTGTCTATTCTAATAGTTCCGTATGACTGGGTAAACGGTAGTGGCAACCTCATTTGGCACACAGAGTCATTCAAATGCTACCGATGACTCGAAGCTGAAGTGTCCCTCAAGGTCCCTTCAACATGAAATTGGAAATCTTTACGGGGTCATATCTTAGAGCTCATGTGAGGTAGCATTGATCTGTTAGATGCTACAAGATTGTGTTGCCAAGGCCTACAATAACCTATCTCATTTTTCATATATTCAAGTTTGTTTATATTTGGAAACATATTCTTGGTCAATGTCAAAACTCATAGTGTTCCTCTATTGAAATGAGCAACATTGCATATCTTTCAAACTATTGGTCATAGCATTGAACCATCTATTCCAATAGCTCCAAATGGCTAGGTAAACGCTAGTGGAAACCTTGTTTGGCACAAAGAGTCATTCAAACACCGCCGAGCACTCCAGGCTGAAGTGTCCCTCATGGTGTGAGCATGAGGATGAGTGCAAAAATGTATTTAGATGTAAAAGGGCTTGTGGTCCATTTTGAAATTTGATGCAATACAATGTAATAAGCCTAAATGTATAAAGGCCTGTAATAGGAGATGAATGGCATTATAAAGTCAAAGTGCACCTAGGGGGGTTGTTAGGGGTCATTATGTTGATCCTAGCTTAGTAGAGGGATCTAAAGACCTATAAGGTCTATAATGAATGTAATTTGGCCACTAGAACCTTTAAATATTGTAAATATACTAAGAAGTGCCAAAGTGTGTGATTTTCCCATGTTGGCAATCTTTACGGGGTCATATCTCAGTGCTCGTATGAGGTAGCATCAAACCGTTAGGTGCTACAAGACTGTGTTTTTGAGGCCTACAATAACCTATCTCAATTTTCAGAGATTCAAGTTCATTTATATTTGGCAACACATTCTCGGTCGATATCGAAACTCAAAGTGTTCCTCATTTAAAATGGACAACATTTTGTATCTTTCAAACTGTCAGTCATAGCATCTAACCGTATGTTCCAATAGCTCTGAATGGCTAGGTAAATGTTTGTGGAAACCTCGTTTGGCACACAAAGTCGCATGAATATCACTGATGACTCCTGACTAAAGTGTCCCTCAAGGTCCCTTCAGCATGAAATCAACAATCTTAACAAGGTCATATCTCGGAGCTCATGCGAGGAAGTACCAAACTATCAGGTGCTATGGGACCATGCTACCGAGGCCTACAATATCTTGTCTCAATTTTTAGAGATTCAAGTTCATTTATATTTGGCAACACATTATCGGTCGATGTCAAAACTTGAAGTGTTCCTCAGTTAAAATGGACAACATTGTGTATCTTTCAAACCAATAGTCTCAGCATTGAACCGTCTGTTCCAACAACTTTGAATGGCTGGGTAAACACTAGTGGCAACCTTGTTTGGCACACAAAGTCACTTGAATGCTACCGACGAGTCTGGGCTAAACTGTTCCTCAAGGTCCCTTTAGCATGAAATGGATGATCTTTACAAGGTCATATCTCAAAGCTTGTGCAAGGTAGCATTGATCCTTTAGGTGCTATGGGACTCTATTGCCAAGGCCTACAATAACCTATCTCAATTTTCAGAGATTCAAGCTCATTTATATTTGGCAACACATTCTCAGTCAATGTCAAAACTCAAAGTGTTCCTTAGTTGAAATGGACAACATTGTGTATCTTTCAAACCGTCGTTCATAGCATCGAACTGTCTATATCAATAGATATGAATGGATGGGTAAACACTAGTGGAAACCTTGTTTGGAACAGAGAGTCACTCAAACACCGCTGACGACTCCAAGCTAAAGTGTCCCTCAAGGTCCATTTAGCATGAAATTGGCAATCTTTACAGGGTAATATCTCAGAGCCTGTGCAAGGTAGCATCGATCCATCAGGTGTTATGGGACCATGTTGCGATGGCCTACAATAACCTATCTCTATTTTCAAATATTCAAGTTCATTTATATTTGGTAACACATTCTCGGTCGATGTCAAAACTTGAAGTGTTCCTTAGTTGAAATGGAAAACATTGTGTATCTTTTAAACCGTTGGTCGTAGCATCAAACCATCTATTCCAAAATCTCTGAATGGCTAGGTAAATGCTAGTGGCAACCTTGTTTGGCACATAGAGTCACTTGAATGCCACCGACAACTCCGTGCCAAAGTGTCCCTCAAGGTCCCTTCAGAATGAAATCAATGATCTTTACGGGGTCATATCTTGTAGCTCATGTGAGGTAGCATCAAAATGTTAGGTGTTACGGGGCCATGTTGTTGATGCCTACAATAACCTATATTAGTTTTCAGAGATTCAAGTTCATTTATATTTGGAAACACATTCTCGGTCGATGTCAAAACTCAAAGTGTTCCTCAGTTGAAATGGACAACATTGTGTATCTTTCAAACCGTCGGTCATAGCATCAAACCATCTATTCCAATAGCTCTAAATGGCTGGGTAAATGCTAGTGGCAACCTCATTTGGCACAAAGATTCACTTGAACATCATTGACCACTCTAGGCTAAAGTGTCCCCCAAGATCCCTTCAACATGAAATTGACAAAGGTAGCATCAAACCATCAGATGCTATAAGACCGCGTTGCCAAGATCTACAATAACCTATCTCAATTTTTAGAGATTCAAGTTCATTTATATTTGGCAACACATTCTTAGTCAATGTCAAAACTCAAAGTGTTCCTTAGTTGAAATGGACAACATTGTGTATCTTTCAAACCATCGGTCGTAGCATCAAACCGTCTATTCCAATAGCTCTGAATGGCTAGGTAAATACTAGTGGCAACCTCATTTGGTACACAGAGTCACTTGAACGCCACCGGCCACTCCGGGTTGAAGTGTCCCTCAAGGTCCCTTTAGCATGAAATTAACGATCTTTATAGGGTCATACTCAGAGCTCGTGTGAGGTAGCATCGAACCATCAGGTGCTATGGGACCATGTTTCCAAGGCCTACAATAACCTGCCTTGGTTTTTAGAGATTCAAGTTCATTTATATTTGGTAGCACATTCTTGGTCGATGTCAAAACTTGAAGTGTTCCTCAGTTGAAATGGGCAACATTGCATATCTTTGAAACCATCGGTCATAGCATCAAACCATCTATTCCAATAGCTCTGAATGGCTGGGTAAACACTAGTGGAAACCTCATTTGGTTCATAGAGTCATTCGAATGCCACTGATGACTCCAAGCTGAAGTGTCCCTCAAGGTCCCTTCAGCATGAAATCAGTGATCTTTATGGGGTCATATCTCAGAGCTCGTGTGAGGTAGCATCAATCCATCAAGTGCTACAAGACCATGTTGTCGAGGCCTATAATATCCTATTTTAGTTTTGAAAGATTCAAGTTCTTTTATATTTGGAAACACATTCTTGGTCAATGTCAAAACTCACAGTGTTCCTTAGGTGAAATGAGCAACATTGCATATCTTTCAAACCGTCGGTCATAGCATCAAACCATCTATTCCAACAACTCCAAATGGCTAAGTAAACGCTAGTGGAAACCTTGTTTGGCACATAGAGTCATTCAAATGCCACCGACCACTCCAGGCCAAAGTGTCCCTCAAGGTGCGAGTAGGAGGATGAGTGCAAAAATGTATTTAGATGCAAAATGGCTTGTGGTCCATTTTGAAATTGTATGCAATACAATGTAATAAACCTAAATGTATAAAGGCATGTAATAGGAGATGAATGGCATTATAAGGTCAAAGTGCACCTAGGGGGGTCATTAGGGGTCATTATGTTTATTCTAGCTTAGTAGAGTGATCTAAAGACCTATAAGGTCTATAATGAATGTAATTTGGCCACTAGAACCTTTAAATGTTGTAAATGCACTAAGTGCCAAAGTGTGTGATTTTCTCATGTTGGCAAAACTAGCCTAGTAAGGCTTGTATGAGGGTTTTTAGTGTGTGAGGGTGTTTAAAGGTAAGCTAAACATTTAAAATGTTCAAGACAATGTTATACATGCCTAAGAGATGGAATGTTGTCGAAGTTGACAACTTGTTGTCAACTAGACAACCAACTAAACAAGTAACTAACTGGTAACAGTCATTGTAACTGATTGTTATGGTTGTGCAGGATAAAAATGGCCTTGAAAGGGTTATTTGATGGGGAGTAGGAGAGTATTGGAAGCATCTAGAGATGGATGTGTATTGAGAAAGCATAGTAAGAAGTTTTCATTCAATAAAATAAACTTTTCTCTACATATTGTTCACTGTCCCGTGGGTACAATCAGGGAACACAAAGTTCTAATGATCATTTGTAACATATTTTTGGATTGGTTTTGATGTAAGGATACTCCTTTCATTGTGTTTACTTATTTATGCAATTATTTCTATGTTTTTGTTGGTATTGAAGTCTAGGAATAGACTAGTGTTCTTGGAACCAGGACTGGTTCTGGGTACAATCATATTTTGGGTCTGAAGCCTTGAAAATGTTATGACTCTCCCACCCCTATGGTCACTATGATTGGTGGGAGAGTAAAAAAATGTAACACTATCCTTGTATCATACTAATCATATGCAGGGATTTGGAAAGGTGTGTTTGGAGAACCACAAATGGTGGCAATTTGCTGATTGAGGGAGGCCAGTCTTACACCAGTCATAATGAAAGGTGATAATTACCTTGAGAATGGAAGTGTTTAGTGGTGGATTATTTATGTATGGGACCATATTGAAGTGTTAGAATAGTTGGTTTAGTCTGTAGAAGATTGTGAAGGTCTCTTTGAATAGACCCTAGGTGTATGACCCTAGAAACAAGGGTTTAGTGGCTAAGAGCATAGGTGAGTGGTGAAACCTTGAAAACTTGAATGAGTGGGGTTATGATTTGCTTTGTAAAAGGTAGTGAATTAGGCCTAGTTTGGGGTTGTTAGGTTATTGGATCTTGGATATGATCCAAAGAAGTCTATCTTGAGTCTTGGGAAGGATTTAAAGGACCTAAAAGGGTATCTTAATTAATCACTCTTTTCTTGAGTTTTTTGGGGGATGTTGTAGAAAAAAGCAATTTAGTGACTGGTGAAGGCTACAAGCCTTAAGGGCTAATGGTGAGAGTTGGTTGAAGGATTAGTTGTCTAGGTTTGGTGGGTTGGTGAAACATGGTTTTTAGACCATGATAAGATGTTGTATGGGGTTAGAATGAAGATGGAAGGCCTATGTGAAGATTTGGTGCATGTTAGGCTCTAGGTGCATTTGGGGCAGCCTAGAAGGTGAGTCCTTGAGGGGACATTTGAAGTGAGAATTTATCTCACCATTTGATAGAATACAATTAGGATATGGGAAAGAGCCTAATACACACAAATGTGCATCAATAGGACTTTATTTAATTTCTTGGAGGTCTTCTATTTCAGATGGTATAGGTTGGAGGCAAGAGTTATACGGACTGGAGACAAGAGTTGTATGGACTAGAGGCAAGATTTGTTAAATGGGTGAATTAGGCCTCTCTAGAAAAATGAAATCAGTAATTTTAAATTAGTTTGTCTCAAATTAAGTTGGGTCACATTTGGGATATGTTTTAAAAATTCCATAAGGGTATCCAGATCATTGATTATTTTTTGAAGTCTTTTGGGAAGATGCAGGGAAAAATGCCATTTTATGACTGGTGAAGGTTACTAGGAGCAGTCCTAGAATGATAGGTTGATAGTTTGGAGCCAACCAATCAAAGTGCATTGGGTGAAGCCTAGATAGTGGATCCTTATGAAGGATGTTTGATGTGAAAACATTGTCTCACTTGTTAGTGATTGTTCCTATATTTCTATAAGGGTATGGGTTCAAAGTGTTGGAGATTTGCCAGCAAGCTAGTGCTGACTGTATGTTTGTCATTGATGAAAACATATGGTAAGTAGCATGCATGGAAGAATTATGTAGTAATATTTGATTATATGTAGCATGGACATGTTATCAACATGATATCATGGATGCAGAGGTTAATTGTTAGTACAAATAGTTATGTAGCAGCTTGTGTCAGCAGTGTTCCTGATAGAGTTATAGGCAGTGTTCTGTGAGTGATTATTCGTATAGTTATCATGGAGCCTTGCACATTTGGATATGTGATGGATAAATGTTAGTGTTGCTCCATTCATGGACACAGAGTTTGATGTGTAGTAGAAGTGCAGTTATGCAATCGCTATTCACCAGTTGCAGTTTCATGTGTTTATCCAGAAGACCCGACATAGATTATATTGGTACAGGAGTTGCGCCTATAATTTTAGTATGCATGCTAGGATTATGGATTGGATAAGAGTTAATAATGTTTTGTTAAGAGCACATGATGTAATTCAGCTTGAGGAGAAAGTATCAGTTAATTTGGTAGAGCCGACAGTGTGTAGCATGCATCTACATGTATTGATTTGGACAGGTCCCAATTTGTGTTGCATGCTTAGTAGAGCCAACAAAGATGTTATTGGAGAGTGTTATTGTTTCTCTAATATTATTTCAAGGTGGTTCTAATAGGATGAATTGGTTATATCATTTAGAGGAAAGATACTTATAGCCGGTCATTTGTGATCACTAGAAGTATGGCATGGAGATGAAAGATTAGAACAAAGCAGAGAGTGAAAAGTATTGTGTCATCAAGAAGAGGTCTATGTGATAGTGAAGATAGAGTGTGCTATTAATTGGAACTGATCAAGAGAGTAGGTCTACCTCAGAGTTCACCAAGATCTAGATATAGTGTGTATCTATTATTCAGAAGGTTGAAACCTTCACCCCTTTGAGCAGTGAGCTCTCGGACAGTGCATCCTCACCCCTAACAAGGTCAATCATAAAAGACTCCTAACAGGGTTTGACCTTTGACTAGGTCACTATAATTATTGCATTGTAAAGATCAACTTCTAACAGGGTTGTAAGATCTTCTAACAAGGATCATTATACACTAGTGCAGTTTATTAGTGGGTGTTAATTCCCACTGGTGTTTTTACTTATTTGGGTTTCCCCATAAAAAAAATATTGGTGTTGTGTTCAAGAGTTCTTTCATTGTGTTTATGCTTAAAGTTTAAGTATATGTAATTGGATATAGAATTGAAACTTTTAGATAACTGATTCACCCCCCCCCCCCTCTTAGTTATCTCTTGGGACTATTCCTAACACAGAGTGTCTTACACACCACTTGTGCATCACATTCATGTTCTAATAAATTATAAATCATACAGTAACAATATACATCGATAAATATACAAGCATAACAATAAGGCATGGGAAATTTACAAAGAAAAAGACATCCACATAAATATAAATTAGTATACATCAATACACAAAACATAAAACACATGAATTACATACCTAAAACATAAAAAATATATATTCGTAGGGTATGAAGCCAAATATATATATCCAATAATGTCATAAATTGAATATATTCAATATAGTTAAACTAGATTCCTCAAATCCAAATGGATGTACAATGTATCACTTATACAATATACAAAAAATATGCCCACTAATGCCATATAGACTTACAATCTATATCCCTAATCTATTCCTTTCCCGCCAGGGGAAGAAAAAAAATCTCGAGCTTTCTTCGATCGTCGCATCGATGGAGATGACATGGATGCTATAGTCTTCTGAGTGCACTCACTAGTCCTCCTGTCTAGACTCTTCTATAGCTCAAGCTGATAAAAAAAATTTAAGCATCAATAACTAATATACATCAAAATTGAATTATACAATGACATAAAATAGAATATTCGCTTACTGCTAGTAAATAATCACTATGTACATCCACTGAAGGTGCATGCTGATGACCTAGAGTAATAAGTCCCTACAAAAATGATCAAAATAATAATTAAAATACATACATGAATATCATTATAAAATTCAATACAAACTATTAAAATAATAATTAAAATTAAGTGATCTCTTTCATACCTCAGTCAGTGCTTCAGAACTAGCTACTATTGCAGCTACTCCATGATCCAAAGTATCACAAATAGAAGGAGGAGTCTCTGATGTCAATAACTGAAAATGAAACAAAAAAAGTATTATGTAGTTATCAAGATTACATATATTTTTTACAACCCTACTAATGAATAAATGATACCTCCATGAAGGTTCCACCGCATCCTTCGGTGTGTGATGTCAATGTTGAAGCTCCAACATTCAACTAGTGGACATGTACATGGAAAATTATAACATAACTATTCATATAAGAACATACTACTGACATGTTAATTATAATGCATTATTACATATATACCTGTGGACTCAATGATGTCGTCAAAAAGCCAGGTGAAAGAATGTGATCACCGCAATGACCACTTTGCCTCTGGATTTTGATCATAATTTATCTAGTAATCTAGTTATTCATTCATTTATTACTTAAATATAATCAAATAAATCAAATTAACATGAAAATAAAGATACCTCAAGGAAAGTGGCACGATGCCCTTTGTTGTCTGTTGTGAATGTTGATGTTCCACCAGTGAACTAGTGCACAAGCACAATAAGTTATGATACAATTATTCATATAATTACATAATAATCAAATATATTAATTAAAATGTTTTATTCGATACATACTTGTGGAATTGACAATGATGTGTAGAAGGGGACAGCAGGATCATTGCCACTACCACCGCCACCGCCACCGCCACCGACACTCTTGCCCTGAATTTTGATCATAATCAATAGATACTAAATTAATTAGTTATTCTTTTATAAATGAAATATGATCAAAGAAATTTAATGAACTTGGAAATATTTACCTGTGTGTCAATGCCAAATGTCATATTTAGAAAATCATCAGTCATCATTCTAGGATCCTCTTCCTCTCTCTCGACAGTACTAAATGTGCACAAGGATCCACATGACCAATAAATATGCCCCCTTGAAGATTGACCATGGTCACCCTCAACTAAAGGAGTGGCACACTGAATGAGAGTCTCTGTCAAAGCACTAATCATGCCTAGTGTGTCCACCTCTACATGTTACTTCACAATGGAAGGAATACTAACATGATCCACCTGTGGCTTGCCAATAGGAACCCTAGGTGCATTAGGGTCACATTGTGCCCTAGCTCTATCAAATGATGACCCCCCTCCTCTACCCTGAGAATCTAGATGGTCAAAATAATTTGGCACCTCCTTGAGTACAAGCTCGCAATAGCATTTCCTCAAGAAATATATAGGAACCTCATGATTGTTACAGGGATAGGAATCAAAGACCATCCACCATCTCTCCCAAAAGTTGTTTTTAATGTCTTCATTTAAGCACCAATGAATTGGGAACCTCCTTGTTGTAGTTCTAAGAGTATCTATGTCCCCTAGTTTTTTAAAGAGTTCACAAATGTCATCTTTTGTGATTTTTTTCTTTTTTATGTCCGCATAAGATAATTTATTTGCATAATATTGTTTTTGTTCTTCTCTTTTATCCTGCCATAAATTAATTTGCCCATTAACTGAGCCTACGTGGGTCAAGATTGCTTCCAATGATTTTGAAAGCCTTTCCCTTCTAGGATTTGTACCAATAGAATCTTTTAACCTCCTAATTAAAGATTCTAATTTTTTTTTCCCTCTTTCTATTTGGTTGATCAAATTTTCTTGTGCTCTAGGAGGAGGTTTCTTGATTGGTGGAGGAAATTGAGGTTTATTTTTTTGGTTATTTTCTTCATTTGTTTCTTAATTCATTTCTTCATGAGGAGATGGAGGGTTTGGTTGAGGGTTTTGTTCAGGGAGATCATTTCTTCTTGGCAATTAAAAAAACTAGATTTTAAAATCTTAATTACACATAAAATCTAAGAAAATAAATTTTAACAAAACAAATTGCTTCAAAACTGAAATTTTAATACAAATAAGAGGCATGGGCTATAAAAATACTTACCTCTTCTTCCAGATCAAGCTTGATGATGTCATGGAGCCATTCTATATGAAAATAAATGAAATGAAATGGATTGAACAAGCAAAGGGATTCTGCGTACACACTTGGGAAGCCCTTTTTAGTTGTAAACGTGGCTTTGTGGAAAGAAAAATGGGCTTTCCCAAATGCAGAAAACACTTTATAGTGTTTTTACAAAGCACTTGCACCCTATAGGGTGCATGCACTATGGTTTAGATTTCCCAAGCCTATGGTTTGGGCAACCCAAGCCCTAGCACGTGCGGCCTATAGGGCGCACGTGCTTTAGTGCATATGCACTATTCGATGCGGGACCAAAAATAAAAGTGGCACTTTTTTGGTCCCCCATCTTTGTGTATATACCCATATCCAAAGCTCTATTAACACATAAAATATTACTTGGTTAATACCATGACTCATTTAACCTTGCTAGTAGTTACCAACTGACAACTTCTCACTCGATCTAGCTTACACTAACTGTATGCATTTGAAGCTCAAAACATATAAAACCATAGTGCATCTTTTTTTTTATGTAGATTTGGTATGGGAACACTAGATATAAGGAACTATATGTAAGATATAACCAATTAGAATTTATAGTTCCTTACATACCTTTTCAACTTAGGTGGAAGTGGCAATGTCACCCAATCCAATGGATGAGGTGTCACTGACTACATTTCTTGACTCAACATTATCACTTGATTCTTTTCTCCACATAGTGTTTCTTATTCTCGTGATATCCTCGATTGTATTGACATTCTCATAAGTTTGTGTTTCTGGTGCTCAGTCTCTACAATCTTTACTTAAATGACCAACCTCATGACAATGTAAAAATGCCATACCAGTGTTTGTCCAGTTGTGAGATCTGCCTCTCTAGTTATTCCTCATGCAGTTAGCTGTAATATATCCATACCTTCCACATTCTATGCAATTAACCCATGTGTTATCATCCCAAGTATAAGCATTACCTTGTCTTCTTGGTTGATAGGTCTTGTTTTGTCCTTTCAGTGTCTAGACTTTCTTTATCTTAGTCCTGCATTCTTGTGATATGTTTCCATGCATGTTGCAAGTGTGATAGTGTTTCTCCATGTAAGGTTTTCTAGGAGTCCTATTAAAATTAGATCTACACTCATGTGCCTAATGTCCATACTTGTTATAACTATAACAATAACCATTAAACTTAGGAGTGGATTTAGGAATACCTTTATCTTTTCTCTTGCAAACATTGGATGTGTGGCCTAGTTTTCCACAATGATAACATGATATCTTATTTGGTCTCTAATTTGTGTAGGCATTCACTTCTTAAGCTTGTCTATATGATTCTCCTTACTCGGTGTAGCCTAATCCTTTAGTACTTCCAAGTCCTCTTTGACTAATCAGAAATTAAACAATTTTCTTAGAATTCTCTTAAGCTTTCTTAATCATTTCATTATGTTGTTGTTGCATTTTGATTTCATTTTTCAATCTCTCATTTTCTTCTCTGAGTTCACTGATGTCTTCTAGTTTCCTTCTAAGCTCACTATTCACTTGGTTAACTTCTTGACTTATAATAAGCATTTGATTAGAGATTTCAAAGTGATGCTTGGTAAGTCTTAGTATCTTAGATTCCTTCTCTTGTAGTTTCTCAGTCATCTGTCTTTTGTCTTCAATAGCCAAGTTTCTTTCTTGTTTGGCTTGCCTAGCATTGTTCATGACATCGGTCATTCTCACCATTTGTGCTTCTTGTCTGATTTGCAAAGCTTTAACTTGTTTAGTAAGATGTAGATTCTTCTCAGATAAATCAGAATTTCCTCCTTCAAATATGTTAGATATACTGCCTGATCCAAATCAAGAATTCTCAAATGGGTCATCTATACCTTCTTCATGATAATCAGTCTCACTACACTGAATAGCCTTATCCTTTCTTTGAATCACTAACTTCTTCAATTCATCTTTGGCTTTCTTGAATTGGTCAATGAAGATTTGCATCTGTATCTTTTGATTCTTAATAGTCTTGTCCAACCTATATCTCTCCATCCTAAGATCTTTCCTCTTTAGTGGTTAAAATTCCTTAATAAGAGATCTAGCTCTGATACCAATTGTTAGGATAGTACTGAAAGGGGAGGGGTGAATCAGTACCCTCAAAAACTTTTAACAATTAATAATATGCAATAGTAGTGCTTAACTAACTGACTGAGTCCATTATTTGTAACATACATTCAAATAACTTGTAAATGTAAAGTGCATGTAAACAAAACAATATAGCATACATGCAATTGTTAACTCATGACTCAAGTATTTTGGTTACGTAGAAACCCTTGTTAGAAGGTAAAAACTATGGTGGGGATGACACCCACAAATTCTTCACTACTGCATTAAATAAAGTATGTCGATTAAGGCTGCAATTGTTGATTAGTTCTTATGATCTTACCCTGTTAGGAGTAATATAAGATTGACTAGATCTACCTTGTTAAAGGATTTTAGCAACACAAATTATGTGTGCACTCATTTAAGAGATTTACATAAGATAATTAAGTCTACTATGTTAAGAGATTTACAGTATGCTACAATGGTTAAATTGATAACAATAGAATATCTGTAAATGACAAATTATGCTTATCTAATTCAGATCTATAAAATAACAATCAAATATCACCTCAATGTGATGAATACAATCTTCTATCCTACTTGGTAGCCTTTTATGTTTCTGATAAACTAATACTATCTCTGGTAAACTTCTCTGTCATGTAAACCCTTGTCTGATCTCCGATGTCTAGTGTGTGACTATTGCTTCATGATCCCATATATCATGCATACTTAAAATGCCATCTTTTACAATTATATATCAAACTGCTTTGACCTAATTAGGGTTACAACATCTTAGAAAAACTAAGATTAACCATGTACAAAAATAACCTAGATCTAGCTGTTACATAGGAATCATCACAAGATTAAATGATTACATCCACATTAAATGTGTCTTGATCTTGGTAAACCATTTATAGATCTGTGTAAACTATTTTCATGGAGATATGTGTCATTTCTAATTACTATGCCATTTCCTGAATAGCTTGGTGATCACTGCATTCATTGTTTGATGAATAACTGATGCTCGGTGTGTAGAATGCTCAGTGTGTAGAATTCTTGGTGATTACTGACTCGATACTCGGTAAATCATGACACTTGGTAAGTGTGCTTGGTTAAACCTATATTCTAATAGTTTTATGTTATGCCTTGTATCTTATCAGTGTAAACACTTTGTAAGTTCATCCGAATGACTTGTTTAACTCCTTATTCCAACCTTTACCAACAAAGTAACTTATGATTATTGAGTGAACTCATTTGATACTAATGACAATACTTAATGCTCAAATAGAGATAACAAGAATTGCACCACATGTTAGTAGGGGGTCCCAAGGGCCTCCACATCTAGAATTTTGTCCTTGGAGGAGAAAATCATGATGAGGGTTCTTTCTTAGGGGGAGCTTTAGGCTAGAGAGCTATGATTTCTCCTACTTCACCACCTTATGGCCTCTTCTTTCTTCTCACAAAAAGATCCAATTTTGTATGTAGAAAAATTGGTGGGAGGAATCTATTTTTGAGGATGGATAGATTTAATGTCTCTAACTCATTGAAAACCTTCTACATAGTAGAAAGGTTAGATGTGTTTGTGTCGAATGATCTCATGAAGGAAGAAATAGTTGATCATCAACTCTCATTGGTTGGTAGGCTCCTTTATTTTTATTCCAATATTAATCAAGTAAGGAGATGTATAGATTTTTTTGGAAGCTTAAAGGAAGTGTTAGTAGGAGTGTAATGGCCAATGGTATCTTCCCTTATAGATTTGTGTTCCATGAGGATTTGATCAAGGTTCTTATTGAGGACCCTTAGGCATTTGATATTGGTTTTTAAATTTTCTTATTTTTGTGTAAGTGGAAACCATCATTTGATCAATTCATGGACCTAAGGACTATTGATCCTATATGGATTCACCTTCTTGGTCTCACCCTAGAATTCTAGAATCATGGCATTTTTCAAGGTATAGAAAATTCATTTAGGAATCTATTGGTTGTGGATAAAGTCACCCAACAAAATTCAATGTTGGTTTTTGACCAGATTTGCATCAATTTGGTTGAAAATTATATTTTAACCTATAGTATAGCCCTTAAATAAAAATATGAAAGATGGATCCAATATATTGAATATGAGAATGCAAATACTTATTTCAAAACTACAACTAAATTTTCTATTTTAGTGATACTTGTAGAAACAAATCTCAAGGATTAATAGAGTTCTTGTGTAGTGTTAGCCCATTTTCTTGTCATAGCCAAAATCCAATGAAAATGGTCTATTCCTGCTAAAAACCTAAGAAAATTGTCACAACCACCTGCAAGCTTGTTCTGATCTATGAAGATGTGTAAGGTTTTATAGCTTGCGAGCTTAGCCAAGGATAGTTTATGATGTGTCCAAGATATAGTTCAGATCGCATGTGCTCAAGTGTAAAAATAAGAAAGATATGGTAGTTTGAAGGTTTGAGAAATAGGTCTAAATCCATGTCCTAGGGCTTCATAAAAGATATCTAAGTCCTAAACCCTAGCCAAAGTCTATTTCTTCATTACCTTTTCCAGCCACTTAAGTCCCCTTTCTACACATGTCTAATTTCCTTTCCTGGGTAGTTAAGTCTATATTAAGTGACTTGGCAACTGAGTGTTCATGCGTTCTCCTAATCTTGGTAGCTAAGTTGCCACATCCAGCGACTTGGTGAATGGTTATGCATTCCTTCAGTCACTGAATCTCCAAATCATCTAGCCAAGGCACTTAGCATTCAAAGATTAAGTGATGACCATTGATGTTGATCTTGATCAATGGCCAGCACATGTTCTCGAGATGGAATCAGAGTTAAGAAAGGCATCTAGTGATCCGACGAACACTACATTCACGTGTTCTCCAAATATAACCCTGGTCAAGATAAAGATTGAGCGATCTAGTGAATGCCTTCAATCGCGTGTTCTCTAGATCCAAGATGAGTTAAGGAAAGGTTTTGAGTAGTGAATGAGGACCACAAGATGAAGATAGGATTGACGGCTAGCACTTATTCACTTGATAAAACTCAAGGTTAAGAAAAGACTTGGCGATTCAGTGAATGCTTCAGTCACATGATCTCTAATGCAAGCATGGGTTAGTTAATTTGTTTAGCGACTTGGAGAATGCTTTGGTCACTGAATCGCCAGATCAAGCATGAATTAAGGTTTGAAGGGTTGGAGTTAGAATCTGGACCATTGATAAAGAAAGATCTAACGGTGGTTGCATGTTCACTAGATCAAACCACGGGTCAAGGAAAGATTGTGAGATTGTGTGAATGCTTCATTCATGTGATCTCCAGACCAAACAAGGGTTAAGGTTTTTATTTTGTGACTTGGAGAATGCCTTCATTCATGTGTTCACTGAATGACTTAGAGTCAAAGAAGCTTGCCAAGGTCAAAGTGGGTCCAGTTGTTAGGTGTGCTAAGGTTCTCATTTCTGATTGGATGCCAAGATAGATGATGTGGTCAGGTGATTTTAAAGGGTTTAGTTGACTATTTGATGATTTTTGAGAGCCGCTTGATGTGCAGGGAAAGACTAAGACCAACAATCATATTTTAAATTGGATCAGTTAACTATTGTTACCAGGATTTAAATCTTTTGCCGGGGTTTCTGGAGGGTTTTGAATAGTGAAATAGATATGACAAGGCCAGATCAAATTTGATTTTCTGGGACATTTATAGGTGAAAATTGATGAGCAAGATATGGGTAGCCATCTGATTTGATTTTCTTCATGATGTGTCGTGCCAATTTAAATGCAAAGGACTATTGTTAGACAAGAGTGGCTAGGGTTTTGATTATTTCCATGCTCTGTACATGCAAGTTTTCTTTGGGTGGTCCTGGCATTTATTTTGTTTTGTCTACAATAGGAAATTAGTTGAATTTGTATAGTGCAGTTAGCCTATGATTGTGAAACCCAATAATTGTACATTAGATTTGATCTGATCCTTCCTCAATTTTTAGGCTTTCTTGTATGCTTTTATTTCTTGTTGTATCTGGTTGTTGAAGTTTGAATTTTTCCCTAAATGATGTTTTGCTTGTTGCAATCCTTGTTTCTATAAAAGGATTTTTTGGATCATTTAGAAGGGTGGCTGGCTGGTTGAAAATTCTTGAATATAGGAGGCTAAAAAGATGAATGTGCATCCTCAGCCTAGAGTGTAACACTTTTTTCTAGTTGTATCAACACAAGGGAAAAACCTTCTTCATCTTTTGCATATTGTCTAAGGTATTTCCTGAATCAGATTGTAATACAAGGATTTGAATCCTCACACTTAATATAGCTTCTCATTCTCAGATCTCTCCTTTGGTTGTGCTTCTTGAGTTTTAGATTTTCTAGTTCATTGCTTAGAGTTTATCTACGTATATGTTTTATCTCTCAGCCTTGATCTAGGATCAGGTTAAAAGTCTCCAAGTAAAACATAGATTCATTGGGTTCAACATGAAGGATTTTTGTAAGTAGTGTAAGAGTCTGGTTTGCTATGTTTATGGCTTGGAATCTCTAATGAATCTAGTAGTTATTCTTGTATTCTATGTTTTCTTTAGGTATATTGCCTAATGGATAAGGCACTGATTAGAAACTAGTATCTCTTCTAGTGTTGCAAGTGTGGTATGGTTGTTTACATTCTGCAAGAAACCTAAATCAATATCCCTTTCAAGTCCTTTTATGTTCATGGGTGTATGGTTTTAGTTCCATCATAGCAATAGAGAGTGAATCAATGACCAGTTATCATTCAATACTTTCTTGCTATCATCTACTTTGTTAATCCAATTTAAAGTCCTAAAAGTACCATATGTTACTGGATTAGGTACACTCACCTTGGTTTTGCAGAGCTAGAAGTGAAGAGGGTAGTCTTGTCCCTATAGTTGGTCCAGTTACCTACTGATATCCCCATATTTGGAATTAACCCCCCTCAAAATCAATCTCAGGTATATTGGTGTCTCTTGGAGTGTACAATCCTTTTCAAGAACCAACAAGATGGGGACTCTACTAGGGAAGGAGTAAATGACAACAAGTTTAAGATGGTTGTTTCCTTGATTTTCTGGATCATCCTAGAGTCTGATTGAAGTGTATAAGATTCAATTTAAAAATTTTCAAATCATCTCACCAAGTGTGGGTGGTGACTCTGAGTTCTCTATTTGATCAGTGCAATCTCTGATAAATAGTGTGTAAAGGCCTGGTGAAGTTTTGTATTGATTGGAAGGAGATACAAAGACAAGTGCAATATTTTCCTCTTCAAGGAGGTGGTGACTCTACAAGCAAAAAACTTGATGGAGCTGCAAAGAAGGCTCTAGATCTACTCTGCTTCCCAATCAACAAACTAAGTTTCAATTGTAGTACTTCATGTATTTTGATTTTCATATGCCTTTCTTTTATGAAAATTAGTAGTGAAGAAATGTATCCCTATCAAGTGTTCAACACTAGTGTAAAGGGAAGAGTGAGATAAGATGAGTGGTTCCATCTTGTTTCAAATCAGATGGATAACCATGGGAAAAGCCAATCTAGAAGGCTGTGTTTTATCAAGATGTATAGAGCTTTAAGTTGTGCTCATCTTCCAAGATCCCCCAATTCTTTTCCTAGTGAGCTCATGGATCTGATTCTAGTTTTTTATGGTCAGTCTGAATGATCATTAGAGCATGTCCTAGCATTCTTCAAATTTGTTGTGAAGTATCAGATTTATGAGGAGGATGTTAGTATGATATTTTTTGGGAGATCCCTCAAAGGGGTTGCATCTAATTGGTATTTAAATTTACCCCCAAAATGCATCTCTTTATTGACTGATTTCAAGTGGTTGTTCTTAGAAGAGTTTGCTGATGATGATGAATGGAATAAGTTACAAAAGGATCATAAGCAAGAAAAGAATACAAGCTGTATTCCAGAGCAATCCATGTTTAATGCTGAAGGTATTTCTCATAATGATAATTTTTTGTCAGAGGAATATTCAGATTGTAGTAGTGAGCATGAATCAGAATCATTGTATGCAAGATCTTCAACTTGTTCAGAAATGTCTGAATTTGAAAGCCAAGATTATTGGAGTGAAGATTTTGATGAAGATACCAAGGATGAGTCGGGCTCCCCTTTTTCCAACAGTGATGAGATCTCTGATTTGTTGATAGGTGAATATAATAAATTTATAGATCTATGTTGTCAGCATATATTAGACCCTATTGATATATGTTTTGACACTGATAATGAGGTAGGTGTTCAAAGTGATGAAGATGATTCATGTTTGCATGAGTCCCCCTCATATAATAAGCTTGCAGAATAAGAGGTTGAAGGCCATGATAGTGTGTTTTCCTATCATAAAGATTTTAGTGATGAGAAAGTTTCTTGTTCATATCCTTTTCCTTCCTTCTCCAAATATGATAGTGAAGGTGACAGTATTGAGGACTTAGTCTTCAATGATTGGGACATAAACTCTTCTAATGGAAATAATGATGTAGATCAATTGTCCCCCTGTCACAATGTTTATGAAAGAGACCTTCACTTTGTTCATGATCCAGTCCATGAAGACATCAGGGAGGAACCAAGTTTCTTAGTGGCTGAAGCAATACATGAAGGTAAATCTGAGGATCCAAGTCCTTCTTAGCTAGGTGAGTTCCTATTAATGCATGGTAACTATTATGTTTTATTCCTTGATGCATTAATAGATAAATTTTTTGTTTCCAATCCTCAAGAAGAGGTAACAAATGTTCCATACTTTTTGGAGTATGAACATGATGGTGGTTGTGACTAGAAAAATATGGGAAATTACAAATATGGCTTCATTTTTTAGCCCATAGATATCAAGATTTGTTAGCAACAAGATGATCATGACATTTTTAGGTGGCTAGTCACATATGTGGATGAAAATCATACCTTTGACTCGTGATGGTTTTGATTTTTTTTTGGTGGCCAGGGGCCACCAAGTAAATTTTTGATCTTGTAAATATTTGTACATATTTTCCTTTTTGTTGTGTGTTTCCCTTCCTGTTTCCCTAGTTCATTTACCAATTTTTTTGAGAAGGTTCCCTGTCAATTTTGGTCCTGTGGGTGGTCTACTTCCTCCAAAAATTATTAATCCTTATTATGCCTATGAGAAGCATGCATACCTAGACACAACCACTATTAGCCCATTTTCCTGTTATAGCCAAAATCTGATGAAAATGGTCTATTCCCGCTAAAAACCTAAGAAAATTTTCATGATCACCTACAAGCTTGTTATAATTTTCAAAGAAGATGTGTAAGGTTTTATAGCTTGCCAACTTAGCTAGGGATAGTTTATGATGTTTCCAAGCTCCAGTTCAGATCGCATGTGCTCAAATGTAAAAACTAAAGAGATATGGTGGTTTGAAGGTCTGAGAAATAGGTCTAAATCCATGTCCTAGGGCTTCATGAAATTTTTCTAAGTCCTAAACCCTATCCAAAGTCTATTTCTTCATTACCTTTTCCAGCCACTTAAGTCCCCTTTCTACACATGTCTAATTTCCTTGCCCAGGTAGTTAAGTCTCTATTCAACGACTTGGTGACTAAGTGTTCGCGTGTTCTCCTAATCTTGGAAGCTAAGTTCCTAACATCTAGCAACTTTGCGAATGGTTATGCATTCCTTCAGTCATTGAGTCTCCAAATGGTCTGGCCAAAGAACTTAGCATTTAGAGATTAAGTGAGGACCATCGATGTTGATCTTGATCAACAAATGATGCATGTTCTTGAGATGGAATTAGAGTTAAGCAAGGCATCTAGAGATCTAGCGAATATTGCATTCACGTGCTCTCTGAATATAACCCTAGTCAAGATAAAGATTAAGTGATATGGCAAATGCCTTCAATTGCGTGTGCTCTAGATCCAGGATGAGTTAAGGCATAGTTTTGAGTGGAAAACGAGGACTAAAAGATGAAGATAGGATCAATGGCTAGCGCTTATTCACTTGATAAAACTTAGGATTAAGAAAAGACTTGTCGATTTAGTGAATGCTTCAGTCGCATGATCTCTGAACCAAGCATGGGTTAGTTAATTTGTTCAACGACTTGGAGAATTCTTTGGTCACTGAATCACCAAATCAAGCTTGAGTTAAGGTTTGAAGGCTTGGATTTAGAATCTAGACCATTGATAAAGAAAGATCTGATGGTGGTCACGTGTTTGTTAGATCAAACCAGGGGTCAAGGAAAGATTGTGAGATTGCGCAAATGCTTCATTTGTGTGATCTCTAGACTGGACCAAGGTTAAGGTTTTTATTCTGTGACTTGGAGAATGCCTTCAGTCACGTGTTCATTGAATGACTTAGAGTTAAAGAAGCTTGCCGAGGTCAAAGTGGGTCTAGTTACCAGGTGTGCTGAGGCACTCATTTCTGATTAGATGTTGAGATAGATGATATGGCTAGGTGATTTTAAAGGGCTTAGTTGATTATTTGATGATTTTTGAGAGCCGTCCAATGTGTCGGGAAAGACTATGATCAATGGTCATGTTTTAAATTGGATCAGTTAACTGTTGTTGCCAGGGTTTGAATCTTTTCCTAGGATTTCTATAGGGTTTTGAACATTGAAATAGATACGACAAGGCCAGATCAGATTTGATTTTCCAAGATGGTTATAGGTGAAAATTGATGAGCAAGATATGGGTAGCCATCTGATTTAATTTTCTTCATGATGTGCCATGTTGGTTCAAATGTAGAGGATTATTGTTAGACAAGAGTGGCTAGGGTTATGATTATTTCCATTACTTGTACATGCAAGTTTTCTTTGGGCGGTCCTAGCATTTATTTTGTTTTATTTGCAACAGGAAATCGGTTGAATTTGTATAGTGTAGTTAGCCTGTGATTGTGAAACCCAATAATTGTACATCAGATTTGATCTGATTCTTCCTGGGTTTTCAGGCTTTCTTGTCTACTTTTATTTCTTGTTGTATCTAGTTGTTGATGTGACCTCTTTAGTCAAGTTTGCAGCAAATTTTCCATTTCTTGCTGACTAGTTTGTTGACTATTCTTTATTTCTTGCAACTCTTGAGAGAAACTTGTTTTTAGATCTTGACCACTAGTACTAGCCTAAGGTGCTAATATGGTGAGAATAGGGGTAAATGGGGGTACCTGCGTAGGTGTAACAGGTTGAAGGCTAGGAAAGATGGGCATGGGTGGCCTTCTAGCTATCATGCCTACTTGGATTAAATAATTTTCAGCCTTGATAGTTGTGTCAAAAGCCTGGGGTAAAGAGGTACCACCCATAGATTGAATCATGACAAAAATTAGGCTATTCAAGCTTTGCAAGAAGTATAGGAAAGCATGATCAGCTGATGGTCTTACCGAGACTAGAATCCTATTCCATGTCTTGAGGAATCTGTTGTTGTAATCTGTCATTTGTTCTTGAGGGTCCCTTTTAATGGTTGTCAACTGTTCAACCAAAGACACGTTGTTTGATTTATCCTCAAAATGTTTACTCAATGCATCTCCTAATTCATCCCATGAAGTAATGGAGCCAACAGTTAAGGTTCTAAACCATTCAAGAGCCTTACCTTTGAGAGAGGCTGCTAATAATTTGGTGGCCACATCTTCTTGAGTTATATTGTGTATGCTGTAGATAGTAGTCACATCTCTTATATGCTCAAAATCTATAGTTTGTCCTTCACCTATGAAATCAGGTAGACTCTTTAGTGCCACCAAGGGCACATCATGATGTTGGCCAAAGGCTAATGGACTCCCTTGGTTGAAAGGTGCAAAAGAAAACTGTCTAGCCATTGTAGGGACTGAAACTTGCTGAGTAGCAACTGTGTGAGTTGTATTTGATGCTAGATTTGAATCTTCTTCTAGATCTATAGTTAGAGATCTTCCTCTTCTTCTGAGATGAAAGGGAAAAGGTGTCCTCTCTGAAGTATCAGGAGGTGTAGACTGTACTCTCCTTCCAGGAGATGTTCTCTAAGTAGATCTACCTTTGTAGCCTCTTTTTAAGGGCAACTCTAAAAATTCAGTAGGCTTTAAGCTTCTAGTCTCAATCTTTCTCATAAACTTTGAACAAGGTAGCCTAGATCTATGAAATGAGTGGAGTCACCAGATATACTTGATGGAAAAACTTCTAAAAGTCTGTATTATGTAGTCAGTATATCAGAGATAGCATAATCTTTCAAAATGAACTTCTTTTGTTGTCAGAATTGTTATGCCCAAGGTGAGGTATCTTTGAATCTGAATCCTTGGACTTATAATAGCACCTTTAAACATAAATCTGAACCTTAGTCCAACCGGGTGTGCCATAATTGTTATACACTAAGTTTGCACCCTTGTTTCAAGCTCTCTTGGTCTTGATAACCTAGTATAACATGGGAATCATCTCCAGGTGTGGGACCTATGCTAACTGAGATGAGACCTCCAGGTTCTAGGCTGGTTCCTCTTGGATAATGACCTTAATTTGCTTCTTTGATAGGAAAGTAAAACTTTGAGGGGAAAGGGATAGAAGGAATGCTGAAAGGGAAATGACTGAAAGCAAACTACCTACTAGGTGATACACCAAAAATATGGTATGAATTGTAGTATAAAGAATGAACTCAGTACATAAGCTTAGGTCTAGGAGATCACAACTCACTGAATAGGTTTGCATCAATATTTTATAGAAGGGTCTGCAATAGGGAGATGCTATGCAGGGAAAGAGAATTTCACAAGGAAATAGCACTCCTAAGAACTTAGATACAAACTATAACCTGCAAATAGACATTCACCTTTGCAATTGGGTATAAGAATGAGACAAATTGCCAGGGTTGAAGTATACCCACAAGAACATTCAAATCAAATCATTCACAGGCATACACATAAATTACAGAAATAAAGAGCGATCAAGAACCCTAAAATATCACTAAAAACATACATATATTGAATTCATTAAGAGATAATTCAGACAAAAAGGGTACAGGGACAGAAAGATTGTCACAAAGTACCTTTGCAATATCTAAACAATCAATGAAAGCTTCAAACTGCAAAAATCAGAGGGTAGAAAGAATGCCACAGATAAATTCTGAGAAAGAGAAAATCCTTCTTTTACAATTGTCAACTCTGAGCTCTAAAAAGCTCCAAAAACATTATATACATCTCCCTTTTTGCATGCAAGCAGGAGTTGAAACCTAATTAGGGTTGCATAAATTGCAGATGAATGGATCAGATCAACCTAAAAATAGTAGTAAAACCTTTGAAAAGTCTTGCACCAACTCATCGGTCAGAACCAATGAGAAGCGAACACTTCAGCACAACTGGCAGCACATTGAACCCACGACCCACTGAGATTCTCATCGGACGGTGGTCCCATGATCTCATAGGGTTAGAAGATTCTATGAGATCATAAGACCACCATATATCTTCATCAACTCTGTGAATCCTTTGACGACCGGACCCATTGACAAGTGCCAACAGTTCTACCCAGCAACTAATAAGAATCGAACATGTTAGTGCCAGGTAGCACATTGGACCCACGACTTTCTAAATCCTTCATCAGACGGTTGTTGTTATACTGCAATGCTAAAGATCACGCATATTACTTCAACAGTATAATGAGAACCTTAGATCTTGCTCTGATCTTAACCCGCCTGATAAGCCAAAGACCACGGGCCCACTGACAGACTGCTAGATCACAACCCAGCCGACCAATGAAACACGAGCACATCAGACTAAGAGGACCCACTTGGCAGAGCCTGGAGATAAAGTAAGATCAATGGTTGGCGCATGATCTCATGGGCCAGGAATATTCCATCAGATCATGCACCAGCCATTAGATCTTAAGGAAAGACATCCCGCTGGGCCCGCTGATAGAAATCCACATCACCAACCTTTGACCAATCAGAAGCTTGCATGTCGGCATGACCTGACGGTGGACCCACTGACACAGATGCATTGCACTGAAAAGAAGATTGACGGCCGTCGTTGCATCACGATGTTAACCTTTGAGCACATCTCCATAGCAGTATAGCGACGATCGTCGATTCTGTCTGAGATTTAACTTGCCAGGAAACCGAGACCGCCAAACAAACCATAACTGCTCACCAGGTCGTAGGGTGTTAAGGACTTAACCGTAGGGAGTAAGAGATTTGGCGACTAAAGGATTTAATTGTGCACATGGGAAATGGAAACCTTTAGTGGCTGAAAAAGGTAATGAAGAATTATAACAGGCCAAAGGGTTTTTTAGGGTATTTGGGGCCAACGACTACTTTTATGAATTTTTACCTAGGTTATTGAAGCCAGAGACAGACGAAACACTTGCAGAGACCAGAGGAAAAGACACAGAGCCATGAAATTTTTTGGAGGTGTCCAACAGGGCTTAAAGCATGAGGATCTAGGATTAAAATAGCCTATGACCAAAATGAATGGATATGAACTTTTAGGCAACAACAACATTATAGAACACAAACATTATAATTAGTAAAAAGGCCAATTCAGATTTAATTTTAAATTATCAGTTTTAAACATTCACAAATAAAAATGATTTAAATATAACCCTTTTTTAATAAACAATAAGTAATGAATCAAATTTTAATTAAAAAATATTTCTTAAAGTCTAATTTAATAAAAAATTATTTTTAGTTTCATTATTTTTATCTACCACAATTATTAGCAATGACATAATTAGCATTTGTGTGATTTGATATTAAAATTTGAATAAGATATGAAGATTCATTTATAAAATAAATAAAAGATCTAGAGTTTACAAACTATGAGGTGGAATGTATGAACTGGATTAACAAAGAGAATATGTCTATATTATATTATAATTTTTATTTTATTTAATGTTTGACAAAAATACTTTTTTAAGAGTTTGAACCAGTAAGCTCAAACAATTGCATATAATAATATTGTTATAATGATATTCAGCATAAAAAGATTGAGAGAAAACCCGTGAGTGCAAGCATATAAGATATATTTTGATGATAATACAAATATTGATAGAGACATTATTATAAAAGATTATATCATGATTCCATATTTCCCTAAGCTTTGACTATGGAAATATTTCGTAGTTTAAGGTTTTTATTGTTTGAATGTGAAGATTTACCAGATTTGCAAACCGTGCACACCCAAAGAAAAATCAAAATAAACACCAAAAGAATTCCAAAGATCTTGACTATAGTACTCTTCTATTTTGTTTGTAAATAATATCACATGTTTTGGCCAAGATTCAAGTATGTGAAAATGTTCATTGGCTATGATAATAAGTTGAATCTTCGGTTTAAATTATAATAAAGGTGAATATATTTTTTAGAGTAGAATAGAATAAAAATTTGAAAATACTATATACTTTTATCATTGTTTTATTATTTTGAGAAGATCTAAGCATTTGATGTTGTTATGGTGAAAGGATAGTTGAATTTTTTTAGGGATGGAATTCAATATTTAAATATAAAGATCTTGACACTAAAGTAATTAGTAAATGGTCTAAATAAAATATTTTTTAGTACAATAAAAAATTAAAAAAGTTTCCAAATGTTAAAATAATGTAAAAAATATTAATTTTTAAAATTTAGTACATATAAGAATAATAAGCAATAGAAGATATTAGATTTCCACAACTCACAACAATAAAATTAATACAATTGAATCCAAAAACATATATTCTAAATAATAAACAAATCAAACATATCTTTTAAATCTTAAATAAATTTGTTTAAAAATGTAGAGAGATAAAGTTATGAAGTGCTTATCCTTCCTAAATAACAAATTGAATATAGGTACCTAAAGATATTTGTTTCTATCTTTTAGATAGGCATAATTAGGATATCTATACTACTTTGTATAGAATTTGAATTCTAAGATCACTTCTCTAGATTAAAATGTCTTTAATTTATCTCTTACAAATAGTACTATTTGATCTAAATTCGATGAGCGTATATTTTTACAATGTGCTACATTGTAAGAATATTAAAATTTGAAATACTTGATGATTACATATGTGAAAATAACTTCTATCAAATATGTCTAATAAACTTGTATGGTTGAAGAAAAAAAGGAAATGTGAATCATTTTAAAAATCCTACCATCATGCTTTGATTTTGGAGGTGATTCATCTAATGTAGGGGATCGAAAGAATAGCTCAAAAGATGGAGACAATGATGGGGAGTATTTCATGAAAAAATCCCTAGTGCATTGTTTTAGCAATGAGGGTGTTTTACTTGGTGTAGGGGATGTTACGGGTAGTTCAATATATGGAGACTATGATTGGGCTAAGTTTGTAGTCAAGGAACTGGATGAAAAGAATCTCATAGACATTCTTTTAGAAGCTTCCATACATTCTTAGATTTTATTAGATGATGGGAAGGATGAGTTTGTCAATGGATGGAGCAAACTAGATGAGATTGACATGGTTGAGGAGGCCTATAGATCTATTACTAGATCTCTTTCTTACTTGATTTGGATATTGGATGCTCGATCCCATTTCTATGTTGTTCCTAGGGATGTCCTCATAAATATTGAGCCTAGTTTCACTTTGAATCTTGTTCCACATTAGGTGTCTCTCCCCTAGCATCAACCTCTACTCCCCATTTTTCCCTATCATCTACTTTGGGGGTTGATAGTGTTATAGCTTGTATGGGATCCATTGGGGCCAAAAAGAATCCCCCAATATCCAATGATAATTTTTTTTTGAGATGGACCATGTATCAATGATCCCCATGTCATTGTTAGATACAATATTTAAAGATTTATCTCTTTCTATTTCAGTTGCAAGTTTGTATGATGTAGATGTTGTTTCTTTACTCATCGTGGAGATCTTCCCTTATGTGGATTCTTATAATGTAGATTATTTAATAATTTAATAATTTCTCTTCCTAATGTGTTGGTAGATAGAGGATCTGTAGACTTGGAATGTACTCTTATTGGGATATTTCTTAGTCATAGACTAAACATTAATTTTATTTACAGCTAGGAATTATTTGTGTGATTTCTAGGTTTGTTGAGTGTGAGGGCTTCTATGAATGAATTTATATTGTTCTCCTTAAAATACATCAATAGGTGCTCTTGAGTCCCTTAGAGAGGCCCTTGGTTTCCTTAGATAACTTGCTATTTTGGGTTAACTTTGAACTCTTATGTGGGTCCATCTTCTATAATTCCCTTTGGATTTCTAGATGAAACTATCATTCATGGTATTGATGATATATTTTTATCACGTTATTAACATTGAAAATGCCACAAAAACTTGAATGATCTTTTGTATGCTATATTTTGTGTCTATATTGAATTTTGTTTAGTGAATCCCAATAGGGTTAAAATTTGGTCCAATATTATTCTTTGGGAGTAGGAAATTCATTATGAGCCTTATCGATTGAACCACTTCCATAAGGCTAGGCATTTATCGTCGAGGTATTTATGAGAAGGTGCACTCGAATGATATCATTAATTTTTGAATGGTGTTTTCTGATATTGGAAGAAACCATGTGAGAAAGGCTTTAGTTTCCTCATTCAAGGAAAAAATATGTTTTCAAAAGCCTTCTTTTTTCATAATAATATTTTTGAATGTTCTCAATCTTATTATAATGGGAAGGTGTTAGATGTTAGAATAAATGAGAGGGGGTGAATCAATTAAATCAGTTATTCTACACTCCCAACCTCTCAGATGTACATTTCAATACTTTTTCAAAAATTTATGCAAATCAGTAAGATAGAATATCAATCTTTCTGTTCATTTACCAAATACCAATAATTATCTAAACTATGATTACCGATTAAATCAACTATGGAGTATGTAAAATATGATAGAAAAATAATCATAGAAAATAACACATAACACAATGATTTAACATGGAAACCCTGCTAAGGGAAAAACCACCTAGGACCGGTAACCCAAAATATTTCACTCTTTTGAAGTGAGCTCGGTTAGGAGCCAACCTTGTTAAAGGTTACAATACATACTATTAGGTGTGACCTGGTTAGAGGATTTATTAGTAACAGTTAAATTTTGACCAGCATTTACTACAGAGTCAACAAGATAACAATTAACATTCAAAGAATGTCATATGGCAATACATAAGACTGTTAAGTCCACTCAGTTAAGATATTTTGCTGAATCAATGGTTAAATTAACACAGTACTGATCTGATTGAAATACAACTCAATTGCAAATATTTAGATCTATGCTAAGCTCATAAAACTCATCTAATCATTAATCAATTCACTTCTTAATATTTCCCCAACTTACTTCACTCAATGAATAGTTCTCTGATGCTCGGTAATGCCTGCAGCTCAGTTATGTTTGTAACCACTTTGATTTGGAATGCATGAGTAATGTATTCACACAAAATCTTCTGTAGTCTTTATTTGTCTGGCATGTTTCAACAATTAAACTCATGTCTCTTAAATAGACAAGTAAACCATTTTCATATCAGCCATCAAATTTTGCCTCTTAATATCCTTCATCCATTTTTCCGCTTAAACCTTCCTCAGCAGATGTGTCAATAAAACATTTCAATCTCACCCTTTAGATCATCTTTGAATTATGTAAGCCGTGGATCTTATAACAAACTTCATCCTTTACCTCAAAATCACAACAATTTCTAGCTCACCAATTTCAGTTAGCTATTCTTAGCATTTAATGTTTTCATCCATACTCGGTTAATACTGAATGCGTCAGTGATAACTAACTTGGTTATTACTATCACTCGGTATACACTGCACTGGCTCATTGTATACAAAATTCTTTAATTATCGACCACATTAACTTGTTCAATTCTGATCTCTTCTTCATAATAGAATAATACAACATGATCAAGTCAAAAATATAAAGTCATAGACTCATGAATAAGTTACCCAATGTATTACCTTATCCTTATCTTTCATATCCATCTTTTTTATATGTAGATATCTCATTTCTTCACTATTTCTTCCTTCTATGGATATTCAGATATTTGTAACTATCATGATAAGTATAGTCAAAACTAGTTGACATCAATGAAAACATATTGACTGATTTAATCATCTTACATATCACTTTTATAGCTCGGTGATCTTTAATCAATGTTGTTTCAGTTCATCAAAATATTCAATCAGTTGTAGGTCATCAATCTCTCCCTTTGGCATTGATGGCAATTCAAACAATATGAAATATGCCATACACATACCGAACATGTGTTCTACAACTATATAGGTAAATGTTGTAGCTCAGTAATCTCTCCTTAGCTTGATATTTAATATGTTTTTAATCACTAAAAAACAACATTCTATGTAGACTCTCCCTGCAAATTTGATCTTTTTCAACTCTCTGATTCTTTCTCACATTTCATGTTCTCAGCAACTGATATTTTATATGAAGTCTTAAAAAGTATTTCTCTCCCTTTGACAACAGCCAAGTAATTATCTATTGTTCAGTCCGGATCAAGTACCTTCATGTACTGATATACAATTCTTTGTTCCAGCTTCTACAATCTTTCACAACCTTAGAAATCCTAAAGTGTGAGTTGTGTGCATCAAGATGAATTTTTTTATGATAAAGTATACGTTGATGCAACCTCCTAATCACCTTAGTGACTAATAGATAGGGGACATACCCCTAGTCTATTCCTTAAATACTCAAAATTGTCCTTCAGTAAGGGCTTGGTAAAAATATCAGCAAGTTGTTCTTTAGATTTCACAAATTCTAGTTTGACTTGCTTCTCTTGTACTTGTTCCCTCAAATAGTGATGCTTAATAGACATGTTCTTTGTTTTTAAATGCATCATTGGATTTGTTGAGATGTTTATAGCACTTGTGTTGTTACAATATATAATCACCAGGTCAGACTGAGAAATGCATGCTTGTTTGTTGCTTATCCAAGTCACAAGCCTTTCTCCTAAAAATAATGCTCCACCAGTTGTGCTCTTTCATTCATCAATGTTTCCATCCCAATCTACATCAGTGTAAACTCAAAGTTCAAATTTTACTTCCTTTGTGTACCATAAACCATAGTCTTCAATTTTCTTCAAATATCTCAGAATCCTTTTAACAACAACCATATGTGAATCTTTAGGATTAGCAGAAAATCTTTCTACAATCCCAACTATGTGTGTTATATCAGGCCTACTATGTACCACATACATAAGTTTTCCAATCATTGATATGTATAGTATATGATTTACCTCAATTGATTCATCATCCTTTGTCAACTTACATCCTGTCACCATCAATGTACCTACCGATTTTGAATCTTTCATGCCAAAAGTCTTTAACACTTCCTTAATGTATTTTGATTGAGTTATGAAAATCCCATCATTCTATTGTATAATCTGCAAACCTAGAAAGAATTTAATCTCTCCGAACATTGACATCTCAAATTATTTTCTCATTTCATCAGCCAAAGATTTGCAAATCAAATCATGTCCTCCAAAGATTATGTCATCAACCAAAATTTCAGCAATCAAAATATTATCATCAGATTCTCTTTTCATATACAAATTACTGTTATCACTTGTCCTTACAAAGCCAATACATAAGATAAGCATGTAGTATTTCATACCATGCTCTTGGTGCTTGCTTTAGTCCATAAAAATCTTTGTTCAGTCTACATACCATGTTCTTTTGATTTAGATCTACAAAACCTTCCGGTTATTCTACATAGACCTCATCCTAAAGAATTCCATTAAGAAATGCTTATTTCACATCCATTTGATATACTTTGAATCCTTTATGTGCAGCATATGCAAGTAATATATGGACTCCTTCAATTCTTTCTAGTGGTGCAAAAGTTTCACCATAGTCTATACCTTCTTCTTGTGCATATCCCTTGTATACAAGTCTTGCCTTATTCCTAGTGACCTCACCATTCTCATTTAACTTGTTTATGAAAATACACTTAGTACCAATCACATTTTTATCACTCGGTCTCGGTACCAAATTTCATGTCTTATTCTTCTCAATGTGTTCAATTTATTCATTCATAACCTTAATCCATTCCTCATTTTCAAGTGCATCTCTAACATTCTAAGGCTCAAATTCACAAACTAAGCATGTGTTTTGTCTTAACTTACTTTGGGTCATCATGCCATCTTGCTTGTCTCTAATGATTTGGTTATGTGGATGGTGTCTTCCAACAAATCTTTAAAGCACTTGTTCTCTTCTTTTCTCATCATTCAGTTTAGGTTCATTTTGTTCCTCAGTAGCTTCTTCTTGGTTCTTAGTTTTCATTTTCTGATTCTTGGTAGCATTTTACTATTGCTCAGTAGACTTAGCCCATGGCTTTGGTAGATAATCTGGATGCTCAACATATGTAAATCTACCATAGTCTTCTAGTTCCTTCCTACTTTCTTCATCATTCTTTTCAGAAAACTCATCAACTTTTACATTAGAACTTTCAACCTTTATATTAGTAGCCTTTTTCAAACATTTATAAGATTTAATCTTAGTAGAATATCCTAGAAATATTCCTTCATCACCTTTAGAGTCAAATTTACCATTTCTATCATCTTTCAGAATGTAGCATCTACTTCCAAATTTTTTGAAATAACTTACATTCGGTGTATAGCCATACCATAACTCATAAGGTGTATTGTTCGTGTCTTTCTTTAGTTGAACTCGGTTCAAGGTGTATATAGTAATGCTAACTTCTTCTCTCTAGTAGATTTGTGCAACATCTTTCTCAATCATCAATGTTCTAGCACAATCAACAATAGATTAGTTCCTCCTTTCAACAATTCCATTATGCTATGGTGTCCTTGGTCTAGAAACCTACCTTTGGATTCCATGCTCATTACAGTAGTTAGTGAATTCATAAAAAATAAACTCACGTCCTCTATCAGATCTGAAGAATTTAATTTCTTTCCCAATTTCCCTTTCAACTTTAGCCTTATACCACTTAAACAATTTAAAAGCCTCATATTCCTCTTTTAAGAACATTACTGTCATAATCCTAGAGTAGTCATCAATAAATAAAATGAAATATTTATCACCATAATAAATTTGAGTTCTCATAGGACCACATAAGTCGGTATGTACCAACTCCAAAATACCTTTAGATGAATAGTCTTTTCTATTAAAACTAGATTTGGTCATCTTTCCTTTCTGACATTGATTGCACATAACATGACCAAGTTTGGTTAGACTCGGTAAACCTCTAGCTCTTCTCTTTTTACTGATCTTAACCATATTATCAAATTTCACATGACATAGTCTCTTATGCCACAACCATACATCTTCATTTTTTACCAACAAACAAGAAGTTTCAGCATTGTCAAGATAGAATAGATTACGTTTTGATTACCCTCTAGTACCTACCAACTTTCTAGTTTCATCATAGATTTTTACCTTCTTACTTTCAAATGCAACTTGGTGACCTGAATTATTCAGTTGTACTACACTCAACAAAATGTAGTTAAGTCCTTTTACCCAGTATGCATTATCACATCTAATCTTATCATTCAATCAGATAGACACTTTTCCTTTCACTTGACAAGGTGTATCATTTCCCATTTTTACTGATCCTCCATTATAGTGCTTAAGATGTTCAAATTTATCTTCATCACCAGTCATGTGATGTGTACAACCACTATTAATGATCCAAGTATCATTCTTGCTAACTTTAGAAATAAGTGTTGTTTTCGCATACCTTTCCTCTTCTTCTAAATCATCTTTCATTGCAATAAATACCACTTCAATTTCATCATCAGTTCGGTGTCAGTGTCATTCTCATCTTCTCCAACAAGATAACATGCCTTCTTTCCTTTGTCTTTATAATCTTGGTTTTTTCTTCTGTCATAGTGTCAGTTTCCTTTGTTATCTCTTCTGCAAAACTTTCCATCACCAGATCGGTCACTGTCTTTATCTTCTTCTTTCCTGTTAGGAGATCTAGCAGCAATATGGCCAATCTCTTTACAATTAAAAAAAGCTAAAGGTAACTTTCCCTTATACCTTCCTTTACCTTTCTGAAGTCTTCGGGCCATAAGTTCTTCAAGCTCATCAAGCTGTCACTACCACTTTCACTCTTTATGTTATACTTACTGCTAGATTTACTGATCTTCAGGGATGACATAAAAGCAGACTCAACACGCAGTACAACACTATGGTCATAATTGTTCAGCTCAAACATAGTCAACTTTCCAATTAGACTAACAAGGGTAAGAGTACTATTAGGTGCAGACCTCATTTCATGAATTATAGATATTCTAATTGCATAGATAGGCAACAGGTTCTCAGTATTTTACTTACAATAGTATCCTCAAAAATAATACCTCCTCCTCCTCAGATAGCATTGACCACCTCTTTGATTCGGTTTGATTATTGTGTGATGTTCTCACCTTCTTTAATTTTCATGTCATCAAATCTACCTCTTAAGCTTTCAGCTCTGGATCTCATTACATTTACATCACCACCATAGACTAGTGCAAGTTTGTCCCACATTTCCTTTGCTATAGTGCATGCTTTGACATCTTCAAATTCAGCATCAAATAGAGCAACATCAATATCTATCATAGTTATATTATGTTCATGTCTATCTCTCAACTGATCAACTGTCAAAGGTCCAATAATCAGTTGTATGTAGTCATTGTCTAGTAGTGCGATAGTAGATTATCCAATTTCAGTTATGTGATGCCTCATCCTGCTTTGCCATGTTGAGAAGTTATCTTTGTTCAGCTTAGGCACTTCCCTCTTATACATCTTGTGATCTTTTTCTCAAGTCCTTGAAACTTTCCTCCAAGCAACCAATATTCTCTGATACCAATTGTTAGAATAACTGAGAGGGGGGGTGAATCAATTAAATTAGTTATCCTATAGTCCCAAACTCTCAGATGTACATTTCAATACTTTTTCAATAATTTATGCAACTCGCTAAGATAGAATATCAATCTTTCTATTCATTTACCGAATACCAGTAATTATCCAAACTATGATTACCGATTAAATCAACTATGCAGTATGTAAAATATGATAACAAAACAATCATAGAAAATAACACATAACACAATGATTTAACGTGGAAATCCTGCTAAGGGAAAAACCACTTGGGACCGATAACCCAAAATATTTCACTCTTCTGAAGTGAGCTCGGTTAGGAGCCAACCCTATTAAAGGTTAGAGGATTTTATCACTAACAGTTAAATTTTGACCAACATTCACTATGGGGTCAACAAATATAATAATTAACATTCAAGGAATGTCATATGGCAATACATAAGTGATGCAGAAGCATCCTAGGTGTAAGAGCAATCTTGCATCACCCAAAAAATATTTCTGGTTTATGTTTTCAATAAGGGCTATCTTGTGCAGAGCTACTATTTATGGAAAATTACTATTTTTAGTAAGTTGGTCATACGATCTCAGAATGTTCTCATTTCATAGGTGGAGATTCATCTCAGTCATTTCAGCCTACCAGTTGAGTTTCATTGCCACATCATCAGTATTGGTGAAGTTATTGAGGTTTTTGGGTATGAAATCTTTCAGGTCAATTTTGAAGGCCTTAGAAGCTCTAGATCGTATCGACCCCCAACTAACTAGTGCTACTGCATCTTAGGTACTGTAGATCTCATCATGGCGTTTCCGAAAAGTGGTTACAGTAGAAAAATGGAGTTACAGTTAAAAAGTTATGGCCTTCGGAAGTTGGGTTACCTAAAATCATATTTTGTATTTCTTTTGAGCCGACCCTATTGTAATAATTGTGAAAAATAAATAATTCTATGTTTAGTCGGCCTAAAGGGCTAAATTTCTGGAACCTTCTTAGGCGGTGGAAATTGCCTATATAAGAAAGGTCTGTAGTGTTGTCTGAGGCAGTTCAGAGCAGTTCAAAGTAGTTCTGGGTAGATCTGGGTAATGATTCGAGGCTTTGTCCTACAACATATTGTAAAGGGAATGCCTATGTGGCTTTGCATATTGTAATTATGAAATTTGTAATTCCACATTTTTGGAGATAATAAGAAGCAAAATTGTTGTTGTTTCTCTATTTCTGTTATGTATTTGTGGTATTAAGGGGAGCACCCTTCATCAAGTGGTATTAGAGCAGGAGTTCCTGAGTGTGTAAACAGATCGCCAATTGTGAGGTAGTTTGCACCAGGACTGTGGGTTAGGGTTTTTGTGTAAATAGATTGTCGACTGTGAGGTAGTTTGCACTAGCACCATGGTTAGGGTTTTAGCGATACGTGTGAAAATGCCTCCATGAAAGAAACGTGGTCGAAGAGCTGATGTTGTGACACCTAAGGTTAGAGAGCTCCAGAGACAAGTGTGAGCATTGCAAGAAGAGATTCGCAGAGGAATGATTCTTAATGTCAGAGATGAAAGTGAGGATGAAGCCGAAGAAGGAAATGACGATCAACAAGTAGAAGTCAAAGTTTTGAATCAAGAGGAAGAAAGGCTTTTCTGGGCCATTTCCAAGATCGGGAAAAGACCTAAGATCGAAGTTCCTACATTTTCAGGGAATCTTAACCCAGGGAAATTGATCGACTGGATCAATGAATGTGAAGAATATTTTGAGTATGAAGATATTGAGGATCCTAATTGGGTCAAGTTTGTGAAGGCTAGACTGAAGGGTCATGTGAAGATCTGGTGGCAAGAGATTCAATTGGAGTGAAATAGAAGAGGAAAGGATAAAATCACAAGATGGGATTAGATGGTGGATAAATTGAAGTGACCATTCATTCCTGTTGATTATGAACTTGACCTACTAAAGAAAATGCAAAGTTTGAAGCACGCAGGAAGATCTGTTCAAGAGTATACAGAGGAGTTCTATCGAATCCTCATTAGGACAGGCCATGCGGAAGCTGATAAGGAGAAAGTTTACCATTACCTTAATGGGTTGAGGCCAAGCATTCAGGAGGAGTTGAATTTGGTTCGAATGAACAGTATTGAAGAGGCATGCCAGTTTTCCCTTAAAGTAGATGAAAAGTTGAACAAGAAATTTGATAGTCGACAAAGCGAAAGAGGTCATGGTGAAAGATCTGGTGGATGGTCTTATGGAGGCTGAAATGAAGATCCGAAAAAGAAGGATGAGGCCAGCAGTAGTCAGAATCAGAGAAGAAACAATTCCAATCATTTCCAAGATCAAAATAATAGAGATTAGAGAGGAAGAGGAAGATGATAAGGATTCGGAAGAGGAGGCTTTCGTGGAACATGTTTTCACTGTGGAGAAGGTCATAGGGTCTTTGAATGTCCTCAACACCAAGGAAGGATAGACAGGAGAAATGAAAGCTAGGCTAGAGTTGCACATGTAGATGAAGATGCCAGATCATCACATTCTGAAGATGCTGAAAAAGGAGAAACACTGATTAACAAAAGAGTCCTACTGAGTGGAGAGAATGAACCCGAGCAAAGGAGGAGCTTGTTTCGCACTAGATGTAAGTGTGAGGGTAAATGTTGTGATGTGATCATTGATAGTGGAAGCACTGACAATTTGGTGTCATAAGAGATGGTGACAAAGTTGAAGCTCAAGAGATAGAAACACCCACATCCATACCAGATTGCCCAGGTGCAGGATGACCACAAGATCATGGTCAATGAACAATGCCTAGTAAAGTTCAAGATTGGTAGATACCATGATGAGGTATTGTGTGATATCATATCTATGGATGCATGTCATATATTTTTGGGTAGACCATGGCAGTTTGAAAAATGTGCTATATATGATGGTTGTGTGAATACCTATTCCCTGACAAAGGATGGAGTGTGACATAAGTTGATGCCATTGAATGACACAGAAGAAAAGGTATGTGGTAGTGCAAGAATAAATTTTGTTGATGGAAGAAAATTCCTAGAGGGTATGAGGCATGAGCATGTATGTTTTTCTTTAATTCCAAAAGTTGGTAAAGAGGAAGTAGAAGATGTATTTGTAGAAATTACAGATTTGTTGAATGAGTTTCAGGATATTGTATCAGATAATGTGCCTGATAGATTACCACCAGTAAGAAAAATCATTCATTAGATGGACTTGATCCCAGGAGTGAGTTTTCCAAATAAGGCAGCACATAGAATGACACCTGTAGAAAGTGAGGAGTTGAATAGACAAGTACATGAGTTGTTGTAGAAATGATTGATTCGTGAGAGTCTGAGTCCCTGTGCTGTACCAGTAGTATTAGCACCCAAAAAAAATGGAGAATGGAGGATGTGTACAGACTCCAGGGAAATAAACAAGATCAAAATCAAGTGTATAGACTTGAAGAAGTGGAGACACTATCTACTTCCTAAGGAGTTTGTTTTCTATACTGATCATCAAGCTTTGCAATATTTGAATAGTCAAGAAAAGTTGAATCAGGGGCATTTGAAATGGGTTGAGTTTTTGCAGAGTTATACATTTGTTTTGAAATAAAGGAGTGTAAATTCTAATAGGGTTGTAGATGCTCTTAGCAGAAGGAAACTATTACTGACAGAAATGAAGATTGAGGTGGTTGGGTTCAAGGAACTCAAGAAATTGTATCCAGAGGATCTTGATTTTGGTGAAGCTTGGAAAGCTTGTAAAGAACCTGTTACTCTAGACAAAACAAAGTGGTTGGATTTCATCATCCAAGATGATATGCTATTCATAGGGAGTTAGTTGTGCATTCCATGAATTTCTATGAGGGAGAATCTCATCAAGGAGAAGCATAGTGGAGGATTGGCTGGATATTTTGGTCATGATAAAACCCTTGCTTTGGTTAGTGAGAATTATTATTGGCCATAGTTGCAGCAATATGTCAATAAGTTTGTACAGAGTTGCAAAGTATGTTAGATGGCGAAAGGAGTGAAGAAGAATATAGAGTTGTATCATCCATTACCTGTACCAGAAAATCATTGGGAGGATATCAGTATGGACTTTATTCTTGGTTTGCTGAGGACACATTGGGGACATGATTCAATTTTTGTAGTAGTTGACAGATTTTTGAAGATGGAACATTTCATTCCCTACAAGAAGACTAATGATGCTATTCATGTAGCAGAATTGTTTTCCAGAGAAGTAGTGAGACTACATGGTTTTCCAAAGACCATAGTTTCAGATCGGGACACTAAGTTTGTTGGATATTTTTGGTGTACATTGTGGAAGAAGTTGAAGACAGATTTGAAGTTCAGTTCATCACATCATCCACAGATTGATGGACAGACAAAGGTGGTGAATAAGAGTTTAGAAAATTTGCTGAGATGTTTGGTTGGAGATAATCCAATAGGATGGGATTTGATTTTACCATAGGCAAAATTTGCATACAATAATTCTGTCAACAGGAGCACTGATAAATCACCATTCCATATTGTATATGGAAGTAGTCCAAGAAATGCATCTGAGTTGAGAAAGATAGATAAAGGAGAAATAAGTAGTGCTGAAGCTGAAGATTTTGTAGAACACTTGAAGAACATCCATGAGGAGGTGAGGAAGCACATTACCAAGATGAATGCACAATATAAGGCTAAGGCAGATGAGAAAAGAAGACATAAGGAATTTTGGGTTGGGGATGAAGTCATGGTTCATTTGTGGAAGGAGAGATTTCTAGTTGGTATATATAACAAGCTGAAAATGAAGAGGTTTGGGTCATGTAAGATATTGAAGAAGCACAATTCTGAAAATGCCTATGAGGTCGAGTTGCCTACAGAGCTGAATATTTAACCAAAATTTTACATTTTAGATTTGACAGAGTATCATGAAGGGGGTGTTGAAGATGAGATCACAACAGAACAGTGGAGTATTCCAGCAACTAGTTCAGATACCAAGGAGATTGAGGATATACTGGATAGTCATGTTGGTAGAAGCACAAGGAACATGACATATGAAGAATATCCGGTCAAATGGAAAGGATGACCTGTTGAAGATTCATCATGGCTAACAAAGGAGGAGGTTAACTGTCTTGATTTCCCTCTTCACACTGGAGTCATGACAGGGTCACTTCTAAAATTACCTTGGGTGTCTGATGTAGGAGCATCCTGGGTGTAAGAGAAATCTTGCATCACCCAAAAATATTTTTGGTTTTTATTTTCAATAAGGGCTATCTTGTGCAGAGCTACTATTTATGGAAACTTAATATTTTTAGTAAGTTGGTCATACGATCTCAGAACGTTCTGATTTCACAGGTGGAGGTTCATCTCAGTCATTTCAGCCTACCAGTTGAGTTTCATTGCCACATCATCAGTATTGGTGAAGTTATTGAGGTTTTTGGGTACAAAATCTTTTAGGTCAATTTTGAAGGCCTTAGAGGCTCGTAATCACAATCGACCCCCGACTGACTGGTGCTAGCGCATGTCAAGCACTGTAGATTTCATCATGGCATTTCTGAAAAGTTGTTACAATAGAAAAATGGAGTTATAGTTAAAAAGTTATGGCCTCCGGAAGTTGGGTTACCTAAAATCATATTTTGTATTTCTTTTGAGCCGACCCTATTGTAATAATTGTGAAAAATAAATAATTCTATGTTTAGTCGGCCTAAAGGGCTAAATTTTTGGAACCTTCTCGGATGGTGGAAATTGCCTATATAAGAAAGGTCTATAGTGTTGTCTGAGGCAGTTCGGAGTAGTTCAGAGTAGTTATGGGTAGATCTGGGTAATGATTCGAGGCTTTGTCCTACAACATATTGTAAAGGGAATGCCCATGTGGCTTTGCATATTGTAATTTTGAAATTTGTAATTCCACATTTTTTGGAGATAATAAGAAGCCAAATTGTTGTTGTTTCTCTATTTCTGTTATGTGTTTGTGGCATTAAGGGGAGCACCCTTCATTAATAAGATTGTTAAGTCCACTCGGTTAAGAGATTTTTCTAAATCAATGGTTAAACTGATACAACACCGATCTGATTCAAATACAACTCAATTGCAAATATTCAGATCTATGCTAAGCTCATAAAACTCATCTGATCATTAATCAATTCGCTTCCTTAATATTTCCCCAACTTACTTCACTCGGTGAATAGTTCTCTGATGCTCGGTAATGCTTTCAACTTAGTTTTTTCTATAACCAGTTTGATCAGGAATGCATGAATAATGTCTTCACGTGAAATCTTTTGCAGTCTCTATTTGTCCGAAATGTTTCAACAATGAAACTCATGTCTCTTAAATAAACAAGTAAACTATTTTCATATTAGCCATCATATTTTTCCTCTTAATCTCATTCATCCATTTTGTCACTTAAACCTTCCTCAAAAGATGTGCCAATAACACATTTCAATCTCATCCTTTAGATCATTTCTGATTTATGTAAGTCATAGATCTTATAACAAACTTCATCCTTTACCTCGAAATCATAACAATTTCTAGCTCATCAATTTCAGTCGGTTGTTCTTAGCATTTAATGTTTTCATCCATACTTGGTTAATAGTGAATGCGTCGGTGATAAATAACTTAGTTATTACTGTCACTTAGTATACACTGCACTGGCTCGGTATATACAAAATTCTTCAATTACCAACCACATTAACTTGTTCAATTCTGATCTCTTCTTCATAATAGAATAATGCAACATGCTCAAGTCAAAAATATAAAGTCAGAGACTCATGAATAAGTTAACCCATGTATTACCTTATCCTTATCTATCTGTAGACACCGAAAAATCCTTCAGAAAATAAATTATTTTTGTTTTCTGAAAATCCTTGATGACATCATCATTTATTAATTAATTATTTATTTAATTAATTAATTTATTTTTATGGCATTAAATCCCTCTCTCTTAATTAAAAATCTTTAATTAAGGAATCTAGCATAAAAATGTCATTTGGACATTATCCCTAATTTATTAATTATTTAATTAATAAATTGACCAAAACCTTCAAAAATAAATTAATTTATTTTTAATTTATTTTTTATCCCAAACTTGGCCAATTTCCTTAAGACCACTAACCTCTTCCAAAATCTTCTAATCCCTTCTTAATTTCGATTAAAAGCCTAATCCCATCTTTTCTAACCCTAATCCCAAGGTTAAATATTTAATTAAGGTTAAATATTTAATTTTCATATTTATTGAAAATATTTTAATAAATATTCCTAAAACTTAAGCTTTTGGAATGAATAACTTTTATTCCATGAAACTAAGGAGAAATCTAGACTCTTCTAGAATCTTCTCAAATCCACCCTCTTCACCCATCCTAATCCTTTTCTTTGTCCTAATCTAATCCTAATCCTACCCTTAAACCTTTGTGCAATCCTAACCAAGCTTAAGACTTTCCTAAACCAAAGCAAAGTCTTTCCTTCCAAATATCTCAACCACAAAGCATTTATTGCTTCCCCAAAGTCTTCAAAGCCTCTTAAAGCCCATTCATTGCTCTTACAAGCATTTATTTGGAGAGTTATGAGCTTGAAGCCCCCTTTGTTGACTCCTCTTTGCCCTTCCCTTCATCCACTCACCTTGTGACATGTGTCACCTCCTGATTGGCTGAGAACTAGCACAATCCATGTGCTTCCCTTTGAGTGAATCTTGGCCTCTCTTAAGGATTTCAATCCTGGCCATTCATTCCTCCTACCCCAAGCCTTAGAAATCCTATAAATACCCTCACTTCCTAAGGCAAATCATCTTTCAAACTCTCAAACTCAATAGAAAAGTTATAATGTCATTTTCATTCTAGCATAGGCATAAGTTCATCATTTTAGATCTTTTTCAAGCTTAAATCACATCTAAATTAGCTTAAATGGATTAACATAGATTCATTTCTTGTTTTAGTCTTAGTTCTTTCATTTAGCTTTGCATATTTGTGTGTTCTTGAGGCCTTTGAGGCAAAATAGGTTCCTCATACCTATTTTGTGTCATTTTGGGTCTTCTTGATCCTCAAATCATCCTACTTTGCATGCTCCAAGTGCTTGAGTTTGCACACCCACATCCCTCTATATCTAAGCATATCAAACGGTGCATGGGCGCATCCGTTTTAAGCTTAAACTGAGGTGGCTTTGATTTTAGTTTGTTTACCTTTAAATTTTGATTTGATAATATGCTATGACATTTGTTTGTCTTTGGCTTTCAAAACAGGTTTAGGTGCACTCACAAATCCTAGTCTACATTCTGGCACGCCCGGTGGGACACAAACCACAATCATTTTGATGAAATTACACTTTATATGCTTTTTTTTGCAGGAAATAAAGAAATGTCGCCTTCATGAAAAGAAATGACGCCTACAGCAATTAAATGTCGCCTTCAAACAAAGAAATGTTGCCTTCAACAAAAGAAATGTCACCTACAAGGAATTCAGTCACGCCTTCATGCAATTAAATCACGCCTTTGAGGAAAGAAATGACGCTTGTGAACTCTGTTTTCACGCCTGCATAACTGAGATTTTCCTATTGTCGGCAACTTCTGTTACGTTCCAGAATTCTCTTCTGTCGCCTTCTTTTAATTAAATCACGCCTGTAACAAAAGAAATCACGCCTCTGGTGTTTTATCTGTCGCCTTTTGAGGTACAGAATGTCACCTGTAGGAATTAAATGTCGCCTCTGCACTTTCCAGCGTCGCCTATAAGCTGGACAGTGTCGCTTTTTGTTTTTTGCTTGGAACTGGTTTTTTTCATTTCTTTTATTACAGCAAAGGTCAAACTCAATCTTGAATGAAACTTAAGGAAATGAACTTAGGTCCTAGAGTGTCATTGTCAATTTGAAAAGCAAACTAAATCTCGAATGCACTAAAGGAACAAACAACTCTATTCCCTATCTCATTTCAAATTCCAAAGCAAGCAAAACAAATTCAATCTTGAGTAATCTAAGGGACAAAACAAAGCTTTTTCAAAGTTCTTAAATCAACTCGCTAATCAAATCTTGAATGCACAAAAGGAAAGAACTTGCAAAACGTTCAATTCATTTACATTTTGAGGAAAGGAACAAATCAAAAGCTAACCACGAGTGTCTTCATTTCAAAGTTCAAACATCACTTAATCAAATTTGGGAAAATGAACAAAATCTGCTTGATGTGAATGTAGGAGTTTTTCAATTCTTGCATAATCCTTGTTAGAGTAAGCAACGTGGAACATTTGAACTTGGACAAGTTCACTTGTTCTACTTTTAGCGAGGCCTGTCCAAGGAGAAGCGCTTCCTCCTCGGAGAACGACCTCAAACCGGTATCCCCCCCGGCCGGTATACAAATAAGTGAAGTCCAAAAGAATCACTTACATCTCTTAATCGCCGGGCGTTCGTGCCAAACACGTGTCTGGGGATGGTAAACATTCCTCTCCCCCAGCATAATTGGCAAGGCTCTTAAGTGAGTCACGGATGATCAGCATAACCGGGTATGGAGACACCATGGAATCATTAGCAACCTGATAAAATAGAGGCTACCCTATCTACATCCGAAAGTATCAAAATCCTTGTGCAAGGACCGATTCCAAGGGGTTTACCGGGTCGCCTCAAGATTACTCACCATTTGTATTCCCTTCTGGGGGATACCAAGCTGTGGGCAAGCGATTTTGATACTCACCTTCCTTAGGTAGATCTGTTTGAAGTGCTTGACAGTCAAAGACTCCGTGAAAACACTTATTGAAACATACACTTTCAAAAGCTTTGTCAGAGTCAGTTGCCTTTATTTGTATCTCGCAGGGTTGCTTTGTCCCTTGCGGAGATTGCTTTGACTTTAAACCTTTGCCATTGGAAACCTTTGTCTCAAAATCAGAAGCCTCTTTTCCAAGTGATGCCCAGCAAGAACAAACATCCTAAAGCGAAGTTGCCCAAATCCCAAGCCTATCAAGAGCGAAAAGTTATCAAGAAGAACACCAAGACCTATCAATCCATTATCCAAGCAACCCAAGTAGAGGAAAAGTCCCAAACCAGACTTGAGAACATTGCCCATAATGCCCGCATCAAACAGTTCACCTTCCGTTTCCGAGTTAACCATCACTTTGTCAACCTTGAGCCAGAAGATTAGCCATTTCCTTGTTCATGTCTTTTTCCATCTTCAGATCTTGAAATCTTGTCTCCAACAGCCTTGCATCTTAGTTTCATCCTAGTTTCACCCTTTGCATCAACATCAAAACCTTAGTTGCATTTTCAAAACATCATAAAAGTTGCATTTGCATTCATCCTCCTACCAGCATTTTAGAATCAGTCCTTGCACTTGCATCATCCTTCTAGAGCATTGTCCCTTCACCCTTCGATACCTTTTCCACCAGCATCCCCCCATCAGCTTTCCATATCTTTCCAGCAGATCCATCATCTTTTGCTCCAAATCCAGAGTTCCACCAACACTTAGTGTTCTACCTTTCTGAGCTGTTCCTATCCCATATCCAAGATCAGAGACCATCATCCTCTTTTTGGCACAACGTGTTGTCATAAAGAAATCAAACCTTGTCCTTGCATAGCCATCATCTCGAGCAAGAGATTGGAGTGTATTGATAAGAAACTTGTTGACCGAAGATCATCAGTCTATCTTAGGTTGACCCCATCATATCTCTGATCCTCCATTTGGGAAAAACAGCAGCTCATTTGTTGACCACTCAGTAATCTTTCACCAGCTTTCCACCAGCAACCTATCTTTCCTCTATCATCTTGATCCATATCAGTTCCATCCAGCTTCCATCATCGCCATCTTGATCCATCCTTGCATTGCATCCTAGAAAGTCATCATCTTTAGAAGTTCATCAACTTTGCATCCATCAACATCTTTTAGCCAAACATCTTGCATCCATTTAGCACTTGCATCTCCACGCCTGTTGAGACTAGATCTCGGAAAAGAAGAAGCATGAATCCTTATCCACCAACAACCTCATCCGATCCCAACCTTTTCACCAACGTCATGATGACCTACAATCCCCAGATCCAAGCCAGTAACCCATGTGAAGATCCAAACATCCCTTCATCCCCGTTGGCAATCCAAGCATTCGCAAATCCTCCAGATAGCCCACCAGTGACCAATGCCCTTATACCGCAACATCAACAAAGCACGTTTGTTCACTACCTACCAGAAAGTACCTCCATCCCACCATCTCTCTATCCACGCATCCCCATCAAAACTATCCAAGTTCCAGCCCAAGCGTATTCTCCATTTGTCCAATCATTCCCCGATCCTATCATGCAAACATCCCAAGAGCTTTCCACCATTCCCCTTTTCTTGCAAGGAAGCCTCACCAGTCCTGTAACACAAGCTGCAGCACCATCCGCTCCATCTCATACCCCTTTTGCTTCATCATCTGCTATGGCTGCCCAAGCCCAAATCCAAACCCAAAGTCAGCTTCCACCTCTCACACAAGCTTTTACACCGCCGCCATCCGCAAGTCAAGCAATGTCTTTCACCATCAAAGGAGCACCGTCACCCTTCACCCCCCAAGCACCTGTACCTTCTTCTTTGGGGTTAGCGCAATCGCTCCCCATTCCAACCTCATCTTTCTCTTGGGTGTTTCCTTCATTTTCCTCCTCACAAGCATCCGTTCAACCACAACCTCAACAAGCTCCTTTCTCTCAACCATCATTCATGTCCCAAGCTCCCGTTGCTCCTACCATTCCATCATCCGCTGCAGTGCACCCTAACACAAGCTCTCAGTGGGGCCTTACACAAGAAGAAATGAAGGCATGGGGGATCCCATCTCAATCCCCTACATCTATGGTTGCAAGTCAACAAACTGCCTTCGCCCAAGCAGCACAGCAGCAACTACCCCAAACACCACCGGCTTCAGGCTATTCATCCCAAATCTCAAATACCTTCCAGCAAGTTCCACCACCTCAACAGCCAACTTTCTCCAGCTATCTTACCCCATCACCCTTTGCTTCTAGCTTTCCCACATCTGTTCCACCTCTAAGTAACGCAGGCATGCACCCAGCTTATATCGGTCAAACCCAAAGCCAACCTCAGCAACTACCACCATCATACCCATAAGCAGCATCATTCCAACAGCCTCCCCAACAGCAACCACATGTCCCCTTTCAGCAAACACCCATCATTCCTCCACAACAGCAAGTCCCTTGCTATCAGCCCCAGCAACAAATCCCTATCATCCCCCAGCAACAACAAGTTCCCACCCCTCAGTTACAACAACAAGTTTCAAATGTCCGATATCAGCAAACAGTCCCACAACAACCGCCAGTTCAACAACAGCAAGCAGCCCAACAACATCAAGAGGTCCCATATCATTTACCACAATATCCCCCTATGCCACACCAGCAATATCCCCAGCAACCATTGCCCCAAAATCAGTTCCAACCTATTTATCCACAGCAAGCGCCATATCTAGTTCCACAGCTTTCATCACAAGCAGAAGTCTCAGTTCCCTCGCCACTCAATGCTGAGTGGGAAGCAATGAAAAACGCTCTAAAAGAGCTACAAAGTGGAACAGAGAATAAAACATACAAGTTCGAAGAGGTGTTCTCATATCCCTTCGATCGGTCCATAGCAACTATCCCTTTCCCCAAGCATTTTGAGATGCCCAAGTTCGACAAGTACCGGGGGAAAGGAGATCCAGTAAACCATATCAAAGAGTTCTACATGGCGTGCCAAGAAGTGGCTTACAGTGATAACTATCTCCTGCGCCTGTTTCCCAAAAGCTTGGGAGGAACTGCTGTTGAGTGGTTTTACAAAATACCACATGGGACAATAAACACCTTTGCTGAACTCTCTGAGAAGTTCATCACACACTATGCCCATAATGTGGAGAATGAGTTGTCCTTGCTAGACCTATGCAACTCAAAGCAGAAAGATGGAGAAAGCCTTGCAGAATACTTGCAAAGATGGTAGAATCTTACAACCAGGTTATCATATCAGCCACCAGAGAAGCATCTAACAAAGATCTTCATTGATAACCTACATCCAAAGCTATCCCATCACATGCGAATGAACTGTCTCTAGACATACCAAGACATCAAGAGCAAAGGCATAGGCATCGAGAAAGCTCTCCTAGATGAAGGCACTATTCGTCACTTCAAAGATGATTCCAAAAACAAACCCAACAATGATAAATCCCGTTACTGGAATCGCAACAAGAATGTTGTTACAGATGGAGCCATTGACACTAAGAATGTACAATTCGTTGTGGCTAGTCCTACACCAGCTCAAACATACCAACTGCCACAAGCGCCCATCTATCAGCAACCACTAGCTCCCGCATATCAAGCACCTATTTATCAGCAGCCTTCTCAAGCTCATCAACCACCTGTGCAACAGTATCAGCAACAATACCAACAGCAACAGCCAGCACGTCAAGGCAATCCTGTTAATACAGTTAATGTTGCCCCAAGGCAGAACAAACCCAACAATCAGAATAATCCAAAGAGGACTTTCACACCTTTGGGTGAGCCTCTGGATCAGATCTTTTATCGGCTAGCCAAGGCAAATATGATCACATATCCGCCCATCCCACAGAAGGATGACAACGCACCAAAGTCTGATTGGTATAAAGAACATGAATACTATGATTACCATCGTGTGAAAGGGCACACAACATTGAAGTGCATGCGGCTTAAGCACTACATCCAGGATCTCATTGATCGCAAGGAAATCCAGGTCGATGCACCAACTCAAGCCTCACCCAACGCCGGTTTGCAAATATATCAAAATGTGTTCCCTCAACACGATACCGAGAAGAATCAAGCCAACGCTAATCAACCCCAAAATCGTGGCAAAGGCAAGCAAGAAGATCACACAGCGGCCTACATCAACTATGACAAGTATGTCGGATGCATAACTCAAGTTGAGCCCATCCAAGATGAGCCCACCATCAATACCATCCACGTCAGAGGGCCAGATCGACAATGTGCTACAACTACCCGCAGTGGTAGGATAACTGTTGCCGGTGCTCCTCCAAGATCAGCTGCTCCTCCGAGGCCAACATCTACTGCATCCACAGCAAAGTCTAACACTAGGCCAGCATCAAATGCACGCGCAACATAGCATAATGCACCAAGAGCACAATACAATATTATAGAGCATCTTGGGAACATGTCAGCCCAAATATCTATCTTGGATTTGCTCCGCACATCACCCATCCATCAGGAGATCCTGGACAAAGCTCTAAAAGAAGGCCATGTCCCCACGGACATTAACACAACTCAGTTTGAAACTCTTGTGGGACACCTATCAGCAGCATGTGCCTTGTCCTTCAAAGAATCTGATATACCAGATGTCGCTCCTGACCATATTCTTCCTCTCTGCATTGCTGTCATGGTCAGAGATTTCGCCATCAAACGAGTTCTAGTTGATAATGGCTCAGCCCTCAACTTGTGCACATTAAAATTCATCAAGAAGATCGGGTTCACGGAGGCCGACATACAACATGAGCAAATCACTATCAAAGCATATGATAACTTGGAGCGTACCTCTGAAGGTACTATAACTTTGCCTATCCAGCTAGGCCCAGCAACGCAAGATACTCTCTACCACGTTGTTGATCTTGACCTACCGTTCAATATCCTCCTCGGTCATCTATGGATCCATTCCATTAAGGCCGTACCATCTACTTACCATCAGTGCATCAAGTTTCCACATCAAGGCACTGAGGTTACCATCCACGCTGACCCTAACCCCTTCGCATACTGCCTTGCGATGGAAGCATCTTTCCCTCATTCTACTCATTGTCCTGGAACCGATATTGGTACTTCTATTGCTAGCTCATCCCGATCCCATCGCGATCCAGAGACCATCCTCTCTTCCACCTTATCATCCATCAAGATCAACAACCAGGGTTGTGGCGAGTATAGCCTCAGTGATGCATTTGCTGTAGGGGCTCTTCCACGTGATCCACATACTCAAGGGCGCCCAAGATGTCAAAACAAGCCTGTTGAAGAAAATTATAAGCTCAAGCAAATTGGAAACATGACTTTTGAGTCTCATGGCAACATCAACAGCAAAGAAATGGATCCAGATATTAACAAATGGTTATACAAAGATCCCCCATCACGTGACACCCAACTTCTTGAGTACTTCAAAGAGAAATATCCAATCCCATACAAAAATGTCACAGAACACTATAACTATCAAGGTGGTGGTCTAGGACCACAAGAGGATGGAAACTTGTTTCCTATCATACCATCCCAGAATCCAAAACAGCAAGGACTTGGCTTTAATACCCCTCTCCTGCTTGAACAAGAGCCCAATACCACAACTGCGGGCACTAACATGACCAACGTGAACTTTTCGAATAGCCAGGATGACCTCGTGGAAATTGAAGACATCCCCGAAGAGAAAGACATCCGATCCTACGACGATATCTTTGCCGACGACACCCTCCTGGGAACTTCTATCCTCCAACAACTCTCCATTAACCTCATAGATCTTCCCCTCACAAACCCTGACCTCATAGATTGGGACCAACCAAGTATCGCACACATCAATGAGTTCCAAAGCGCACAAGCACTCCTAGAATTCATGGGGGCATCAGGTCCAGCAGTCAACCAGGATCCAACATCAACCTCTGTCTATCAGCTTCACCTAGAAGGATATTTTGGGGAAGAGGCAAGCTTTAGTCACAAAAATGAAATAGCAAAAGAACATCATGAGTCTTTATGTGAAAACCCCCTTGGGGCACATTCTGATTCCAAAATAGTAAAAACAAAGGGCGTATCTTCTAGTGAAAACCTGGCAATTCAGGCGCTAGAAGATGAAGTCTTGCCTCTTCCCCCTATCCAAGATTATAGACCAGAGCAATCGCCAATCATCATAGAAGAGACCAAGCCAATCAACTTGGGAATAGAAGAATGTCCAAGGATCACCTACATTGCAGTCAACCTAACAGAAGGAGAAGAAATCACTCTCAGTGCCTTGCTCAAGGAATCCATCATCAACTTTGCATGGTCATACGCCCACATGCCTGGGCTTGATCCAAACCTTGTTGTTCATCACCTATCAATAGATCCAAACATCAAGCCAGTGAAGCAGAAGCTAAGGAAAATGCATCCAAAGGTAGCATTGCTCGTCAAAGTAGAGCTTGAGAAGCTCCTCCAAGATAAGATCATTAGAGCAATAGATTATTCAGAGTGGATCTCTAACATGGTGCCAGTCACAAAGCCTTCTGGCGACATCAGAATCTGTACTGATTTCAGGGACTTAAACAAGGCATGCCCTAAGGATGATTTCCCGCTACCAAACATAGACATGCTTGTAGACCTCACAGCGGGTCATGAAATGCTATCACTCATGGATGGCTTTTCCAGCTACAACCAGATTCATATAGCAGAAGCAGATCAACATAAAATAGCATTCACAACCCCATGGGGTACCTTCTGCTACAACATGATGCCATTTGGGCTAAAGAATGCAGGGGCAACATATCAGCGAGCAATGACAGCCATTTTCCATGACATGATCCACAAGATCCTTGAGGACTATGTGGACGATATCCTTGCAAAATCCAAAACAAGAGACGAGCACCTCGACATCCTAGAACGTGTATTTGATCATCTGAATCATTATGGCTTAAAGCTTAATCCTAAGAAATGTGTCTTTGGTGTTACATCTGGCAAGCTTCTAGGCTTCATCGTCTCTAGACGAGGCATAGAGATCGATCCTAAAAAGGTAAAAGCAATAACGGAGATGCCTCCACCAAGAAATCTCAAACAGCTCAGAAGCCTACAGGGCAAACTTCAATTAGTTCGGTGATTCATCTCACAACTAGCAGATAAGTGTCAACCCTTCTCACATCTCTTATGCAAAGACACCAACTTCAAGTGGGATCCCATATGTCAAAGAAGCTTTGATAAGCTCAAGGAGTATCTAGCTAATGCTCCAATCCTGGTACCACCGGTTTCAGGATGCCCACTCATCCTTTACATCTCAACAACAGCTACAGCACTAGGGGCACTCCTAGCACAGCACGATGATGAAAACAGAGAATGAGCTATCTACTACATCAGTCGCACTCTTGTGGGTTATGAGCTTAACTATTCACCCATGGAGAAAGCATGCCTAGCAGTGGTCTTTGCCACTCAAAAACTTAGACATTACATGCTTAGCCACACAATCAAGCTCATATCAAAGGTGGACCCTCTTAAGTATCTGTTATCAAGGACAACTCTCACAGGCCGTATGGCAAAATGGGTCATGTTACTCAGCGAATTTGACATTCAGTATGTAGATCGCAAAGCAATCAAAGGGAAAGTCATTGCCGATCAACTAGCAGAAGCACCACTGGTGGATGCCTATCCACTAATCATGGAATTCCTCGATGAACACTTATGCATGATTGAAGAGCAGCCCATGTGGAAACTATACTTTGATGGTTCCAACACATCCCATAGCTCTGGGGCAGGAATCCTATTCGTCACACCTCAAGGTGACTATATTCCAAAATCATTCAAGTTGGGATTCCCCTGTACCAACAACATTGCAGAATATGAGGCACTCATCTTAGGTCTCAAAATAGCTATCCAATGGAACATCACAGAATTACAAGTATTCGGAGATTCACAGCTGATTATCAAACAAGTTCTAGATGAATATCAGACAAAGGATGACAAATTGCTACCCTACAAGCAACTGGTGGATAAACTGAAAGAGCATTTCCTACATCTACAATTCAATCAGATCCCAAGGCTTCAGAACAAAGCAGCAGATGCAATGGCAACCATCGGATCCTTATTGGAAATACCACGAGACGCATCACAGTATGAATTTCTAGTCGAGCAGCTACATTCACCAGCTTATGAGAACGCAGATGCAGACATGGTGTGTGTCTTGGTTGGTCCCCAATCCCCATGGTACCACAAAATCCATGCATATCTAAAAAATGGTATCATATCTCCCCATCTCACCAATAACCAACGCCAAAACCTTATTCGCAGAGCTTCCCGCTACGCTCTTGTAGCCAACACCCTATATCGTCGCGGGTATCACAATGTCCTATCTAGATGTTTAGACTCAAACGAGGCCGTCCTGGCCTTACAAGAAGTTCACGCTGGAATTTGCGGTGCCCACACGAGTGGCATGGTTCTAGCAAAGAAGCTACTTAGAGTTGGATATTATTGGCCAACAATGGAACATGATGCGTGTGAATTTGTCAAGAAATGTCTCCCATGTCAACAGCATGCCAATTTGATACATGCACCAGCACAGGATCTACAGCCTATTGCACCACCGTGGCCTTTTTCATGTTGGGGCCTCGACCTCGTTGGCTTGATCACCCCCCTCTCTTCGGATGGACACAAGTATATCATAACAGCCACAGAGTACTTTACCAAATGGGTTGAAGCGATTCCGCTCACCCTAACCACTGGCATCCAAATATCCAAGTTCATCCTCTACCATATCATTTGCCGCTTCGGCATACCATCTACCATTTTCACAGACCATGGCACACCTTTTGAAAACCAGCATGTGGATGATCTATGTGCCAGACTCCACATCCATCACCGTTTCTCCAGTCCATATTTCCCTCAAGGAAATGGCCAAGCTGAGGCAACCAACAAAACTATCTTGAAAATCCTCAAGAAGGTTGTCAATGATTCTGGTCGTGACTGGCACCTCCAAATCAATCCTGCCCTTTGGACCTACCGCACTTCTTATCGCACTCCCATAGGCACCACCCCATACTCTCTTGTATATGGTGCTGAAGCCGTTCTACCGATCGAGGTTGAGCTCCCATCCTTGCGCGTCTCCATGAAGAACTATACAACTGATGAAGACTATCGTGTGGCCCGGCTCACACAGCTAGATCTGCTAGATGAAAAGAGACAGCAAGCCTACGATCACCTGGTTGCATACCAGAATCAACTCAAAAGGAGTTATAACAAAAAGGTTCATCCTAGACAATTCCAAGTCGGTGACATGGTTCTTAAAGAAAATCAGAAGGTCCTAGCAAATAGAGAAAAGAAAGGCAAGTTTGAGCCTACTTGGTTGGGCCCCTATGTTGTCACCGCATCCTTTGGCTCAGGAGCCTATCAGCTATCAACACCAGAAGGTGAGCCCTTGAATGATCCTATCAACATCATCCATCTGAAGAGGTTCTATGCTTGAACCTGATCCTGCATATATCAGAAAATCCAAAAACATTCAAAAAAGCAAAAAAGCAAAAAAGCAAAAAAGTAGAAAAAAAGAAAAGAGAAAAAGAAAAGAGAAAAAGAAAAGAGAAAGAGAAAATAATCGTCCAACGGTGAAAAACTTGGCAATTCAAGCGCCTTGGACAAGTATGTTGGTGAAAACCTGGCAAACAGGCGCCAACATAATAAACTGAGCTATTTATCCATTCAGTTGTCCTTTCAGCTACCGTCCTCTTCCTCCATCCATAACAGATCTCCCAGCAGTTCCATCTCCCCTATCTCCCAAGCATTCAGCTTCCATCTTCCTCCAACCCATCTGCAATCCATATCCTGTTCCAAAGCTTTGTACCATATCTTGTACCATATCCTTTTCCCTTTCCTGTACAGCGCTTTCCTCCCTATTTTTATCCTTCTTGTCTCCGTCCTAGTGAGAGTCCCGCTGAATGTGATTCTCCTATCCCCAATCCTGAGCTTTTGTACATATCCCTTGTGCATATCGTTCCTCCTTGTTGTACATAACCTTTGTCCGTCCTGCAGCAGCATTTGATCAAATATCTTGTCCCATCCCCAGCCTCAGAAAATTTGTAGTCCCACTCAGGCCTTGTGCTTCAGCAACATCAATTGATGACTTATCCTTGCTCATCCTGATTATTCCTTGAACTTTAGCTTTTGTCAGTGAACAACTACACTTATTCTCTCACCAACCCATGGGTCCTTGAGGATATATCGTTCCTCCTGTCTGACCTAATCTTCCATCCTGGTCCTTGAGGATATATCGTTCCTCCTGTCTGACCAATCTTCCCACCATCAATCAAATCTAATCTCTCTCCTTGGCAAAGGATGTCTTTTTGGAGTTATCATTTTGATCTTGGATTTTTGTCCTTTGGGTCTTATTAATATTTTTGGCTTCTCTTTGTCCCACCAGGGTCACCACGATTCATTATATCACGGTGTGCTGCGTGTGCGGATAATCTGGGGCAAGGTCTTTTGATCTTTCGCTTCTGCCTGTGAGTCAGTTGTGTGTTTGTGGTTCCTTCAGCATCGGTTCCACCATGTCGCCTCTGCGCTTCATGTGTGATGTTGGGGCAACCCTGTGTGTTTGTTTAGCGTCAGTCCTCGTCAGTCCTCTGCAACACTGGTGACAAGGCCTCGTGATCCCAGTATCCTTGGCAGGTCTCTAGCATTGCTATATTAAATCTAGGTTGTGCACTCCCGTTTGCACTTGGAGCTATCTGGTCCCTTGCATTTATCATATAGATTAATCTTGCATCTTTGCATATAGCTGCATCTCGCATCTTGCATTTCCATCTCATCTTGCATATCATCCATATTTGTTCTTAGAAGTGAGGTTATTTATCTCCCCTTTCTTCCTAGGCCTTTCCTTCCTCGTCCCGCCGGGCACACTCTATCCCAGGGCGTAATCCCTCTTTTTCCTTGTCCCACTGGGTGCATCTTCCATGATTTTGTCCCACCGGGGCATGTTCTCTCTTTCTCCTAGTCCACCCAAGCGTCATACCCTCTTCCTCTGATTCTAGCCTTGGCATCTTGTTTTCTTGTCTTTGACGCCATGCCACTTGCGGCATCGCATCAAAGAGGGGCAAAATGTAGACACCGAAAAATCCTTCAGAAAATAAATTATTTTTGTTTTCTGAAAATCCTTGATGACATCATCATTTATTAATTAATTATTTATTTAATTAATTAATTTATTTTTATGGCATTAAATCCCTCTCTCTTAATTAAAAATCTTTAATTAAGGAATCTAGCCTAAAAATGTCATTTGGACATTATCCCTAATTTATTAATTATTTAATTAATAAATTGACCAAAACCTTCAAAAATAAATTAATTTATTTTTAATTTATTTTTTATCCCAAACTTGGCCAATTTCCTTAAGACCACTAACCTCTTCCAAAATCTTCTAATCCCTTCTTAATTTCGATTAAAAGCCTAATCCCATCTTTTCTAACCCTAATCCCAAGGTTAAATATTTAATTAAGGTTAAATATTTAATTTTCATATTTATTGAAAATATTTTAATAAATATTCCTAAAACTTAAGCTTTTGGAATGAATAACTTTTATTCCATGAAACTAATGAGAAATCTAGACTCTTCTAGAATCTTCTCAAATCCACCCTCTTCACCCATCCTAATCCTTTTCTTTGTCCTAATCTAATCCTAATCCTACCCTTAAACCTTTGTGCAATCCTAACCAAGCTTAAGACTTTCCTAAACCAAAGCAAAGTCTTTCCTTCCAAATATCTCAACCACAAAGCATTTATTGCTTCCCCAAAGTCTTCAAAGCCTCTTAAAGCCCATTCATTGCTCTTACAAGCATTTATTTGGAGAGTTATGAGCTTGGAGCCCCCTTTGTTGACTCCTCTTTGCCCTTCCCTTCATCCACTCACCTTGTGACATGTGTCACCTCCTGATTGGCTGAGAACTAGCACAATCCATGTGCTTCCCTTTGAGTGAATCTTGGCCTCTCTTAAGGATTTCAATCCTGACCATTCATTCCTCCTACCCCAAGCCTTAGAAATCCTATAAATACCCTCACTTCCTAAGGCAAATCATCTTTCAAACTCTCAAACTCAATAGCAAAGTTATAATGTCATTTTCATTCTAGCATAAGCATAAGTTCATCATTTTAGATCTTTTTCAAGCTTAAATCACATCTAAATTAGCTTAAATGGATTAACATAGATTCATTTCTTGTTTTAGTCTTAGTTCTTTCATTTAGCTTTGCATATTTGTGTGTTCTTGAGGCCTTTGAGGCAAAATAGGTTCCTCATACCTATTTTGTGTCATTTTGGGTCTTCTTGATCCTCAAATCATCCTACTTTGCATGCTCCAAGTGCTTGAGTTTGCACACCCACATCCCTCTATATCTAAGCATATCAAACGGTGCATGGGCACATCCGTTTTAAGCTTAAACTGAGGTGGCTTTGATTTTAGTTTGTTTACCTTTAAATTTTGATTTGATAATATGCTATGACATTTGTTTGTCTTTGGCTTTCAAAACAGGTTTAGGTGCACTCACAAATCCTAGTCTACACTATCATATCCATCTTTTTTATATGTAGATATCTCATTTCTTCACTATTTCTTCCTTCTACAGATATTCAGATGTTTGTAACTATCATGATAAGTATAGTCAAAACTATTTGACATCAATGACAACATATTGATTGATTTAATCATCTTACATATCACTTTTATAGCTTGGTGATCTCTAACCATTGTTCTTTCAGTTCATCAAGATATTCAATCAGTTGTAGGTCATCAGTTAGAATCTACTAGGATAAAAAACATGCTTGAATTTTATGATTTTTTAAAGGTTTCTCGAGAAAAATTGATGCATTGATTTATTTGCATGCATTTCCTCCAAATAATGAAAGGAAATTCTACTCTCACCATGCCCTTCTATAAAGGCCTCTGATAAATTTTTATTTCAGACCACCTTGAATGACTTGCCCCTATCATGTTGTTTCTTTTAGTCATATTCTTGTGTACATTTTTTGTTGCTATCTAGTCCTATCGCATCCATTGTGAGACTTGTTTTGTTTGCCTCTTTTGCTATTTTTTATTTTTATGGGTCCATTTTTTTTATTGTTAAAAGTTTGTGTCGTTAAAAATCCCCACTTAATCAAAACCTATAGAGTTGAAGAGATACATGAATGGAGGTTCATTCATATAATAATAATGAAAAATATCAATTGTAGAAATAATTATGAAAATGATATTAATTTTAATAAATCATTCCAAAAAACATGAGATTAAATTTAAGGCTCGCCTCTTTATTTTCATCTTCAAGTACATAACCAAAAATATTCAAGATTCTATAATTTTTTTCTAATAGTGATAAAAGTGGTGTCTAAAATTAACCAAGTTGCAATCATTCTTACCAACATGTACAATTTAATATTTTATTGTTAGATAAATTATAAATAACTGATATTATACAAAAAATATTTAACCATTACGAATGTGAGTGTTAACTACACATGCAAGATAAATTGAAATAAGTCATCTTAAATAAATAAATATCATTAAATTATAGTTAGGAATGCAAAATAAAAAACCTATAATTAAATTACAATGTATAAATAATAAAATAATAATATTCCATTATGTACAACCAAATATGTAAAAGAGTAACAACAAATTGCATCCCAAAATCACTCTTCTATTATCATGAAAACAAAAATATAAATCTCTATTACTTTAAGATAATGCTAAAAATTAAAATAGAAAAAAGAAAACCCTTTGTCAATGATTTCTTTGTAATAAAAAATTAAATCTAATTGAAATTAATACGAAACAAGTTGATGATACTCCATAATATAGCTTTTAAAATCTACAAATTATTATATCTATGTATAACATCACAAGAATTAGTGAAGAGGAGTAATAAACTTACCAAACCTTAACAAGAAATGATACAACATTACTAACCTTTGAGGTAGAAAATGTTCTTGTTGTAGGATACCTCTTCATAATGCAATATTAGAATAGTTAAATAGGTGGAATGTAATACCCCTCCTATAGTTTGTTTTTCAGTTCTTATTGTCAAACTCTTTTAGGTCACTTGTATGTGTGCGTTGGTTATTTCTGTGATTTTTAGGTTATTGATGTATGACTTTATATTTGATTTGATATATGAGTCATTGGATAGTGTGTGATATCATGTGTTTACAGTTACATTTATGGTTATTTTCATGATGGTTTTCTACATGTTATGATGTTATTTATATTTATGGATTTACTAACCCCATACTTGCATGTGTATTGTTAGCATGTATATTTTTATTTTCTATTTGACATGCTTGATGTGGTTAAGGGACAAAGTCATAGTTACTTTCTTGCAAGATCTATATGATCAACCGAACCCCACCATGGTCTATTATATATTTATACATGTATGTACATGCTCATCTTTTATGCAGGATTTCAGATATTGGACATCAACTTCCCTGAATTGTCAATATGAGTGTGCCCTATCGCAATATCTCAATGGTAAGAAAGGGGAGGTAATATACAAGTCCAAATACTGATCTAAGCTATTTATTATCCTAAAATAGTTGATAGGTATCTTATTTAATACCATCTGAATTCATCAAGATGACGTAAATTTGTGAACCCTCCTTTGTGCTTGATTTTTGTATTTTGATGTAGTTGGTTTCTTCATGTTTGCATGACTGTAGGTTTGATGAGATTTTTGTGTTAAATTAGATAAATGATTTAATTAAGTTAATTAAGTGATTAAATAATTAAATCATATTAAATATAAAAATATTAATACGAGAGTATTTAATTGATGAGAATTAATTATATACATTTGTTTAATTTAAAAAAAAAATTAATTAAAAAGTCTAATTTTGTGAATAAAGGATTTAATTAATTATTAAATCTAAAATAGAAATTATAAGCATAATTAATGAATTGATATCTAATTATCAATTTCATAATTATTAATATGCTAAAATATTAATTATTAATACATTACTAGTATTCAATTTAAGTTGCACATTCAATTTAATAAAATTGAATTAGAGATTTAAGTTGAAAGTTAAGGCTTATTAATTGAAAAGTGCATATCATTAATATTATAATTAATTAAATATACAAAAGAGGAATTGATAAAATCAAGGTTAGGAAGTTGAGTTCTAACTCTTGATTGGGAGTTGCATGTTTGAGTTCTATTTTCTAGGTTTTCTATATTAGAAATCTTTTTGGTCATTTTTAGGAGGGAGGTTACATGTTTTTCTCTAGGGTTGAAGTAAGGAATTGGTTCAAGGCTAAGGAGTATTTTGGAATTCTTGAGTTTTCAATTTGGTTATTGTGGTTCAACCCTGCTTGTAAATTCAAGGTAGGGTTTGAATCCTTTTTTAATCTTTCCATTCGAAAAGGATTGTCTTCTTCGTGCCTCTCAAATTGTACTTGAATTTATGTGTTGAAATTTATGAATTAGTTTTGTTGTGAGCTAAGAAAAATGATTATTTTTTGGGTTTTCATTATTTTTGATAAATTGAGGAAAGAAATGATTTGTTTACTTGTGTTGGAAATTCTTGTTATAATATGGAAACCCTAGCTTTCATTTTAGAAAACTATGCTACATTAAAATTGTCAAAACCCTAGATTGCTTTTGTGAAAATTCTATAGGAAAATATTTAGAAAAATGTAAAATAACCAACCAGCTAGGGTTTGATAGAATTTCCTTATAAAAATAATAATAAACCTTATTGTTTGAAGTAAAGAGCCCTATTAGGGTTTTGGTGTGAATAGAACAAAAAAATAAAATTAAAAAAGAATCTATATATAGATAAAAAAAATTATATATATTAAACCCCCACCCATAACAATAATACTACTAGTGACAACAAAGTTGTCGATAATAGTAGTGTTGCCAGAATGACAGTCACTGTTGTCGTGGCAATAGAGCACTGTATGATGGTTGTTGCTGCTGAGGCAACAAGGCTTCCAAATGACAACTATTGTTGTTGGACGATAGCCAATGACAATGCCATAGTGGGGACCATCACCAAGGTGGGGGCAAGACCCACACTTTGACTTTAGTGCTTTTTTGTTTAAAAAAAAAATATTTAAATTAATTTAAATTATTATTTTTTTATTTTTCATTAAAAATTAATTAAATTAAATTAAATTCAATGCATTTTAAGTTAACTTTTAAATTTAATAAATATTAAATAAAATTTAATAATTGTTATTTCATGATTTTAATTAATAAATACTAAAATGGTTGATTTTTTTAATTTTTTTTTTATCGATAAAAGGTCGAAGTCCTGAGAAGTTTTTTATTAATATAAATAAATATTTTACAGTGTGACCCCGCTCGCTGCAGGCGCTGGTAGGAAAGAGCGGGGTTGAGAAAACCTCTAGCCTAGCCCGGGACCATAGGTCCTGTCCTTATACAAAATTTACGTGGGCATACCCACGACTTGTATAGTGATGAGATTTATTAAATACAAATTTTCATAGGCATACCCATGGCTCAGTACTCATCGAGAGATGTGCCTTCATACATGGGCGTACCCACGTCCTGAATATTCTCGAGAATTGTTATCTTTAAGAAACATGATCTAATAGTTATACATTGATTAATGAATATACATGGGTTGAATCAATAATATTGTTAAAATGAAATCGCTAATCCTCTTGCTTTGTCAAGAAATGCTCTTGAGTATCCTAATGATGAGTCCTTCCTGAATACCAGACAACAAGCCTCCACATCCAAATATTAGCCAATATCACAATAACAAAGTACTGCATCTTAATTTATAAAGACTATTAATCCATATAAGGAAAATAAATTAAAAATGATAAAGAAGTGAATACCTTATCATGATAGTTGGACTAGCTATGGATTGTGTATCTATTCTAATTAAAATTCCACTATCTACCAATGTTAGTAGAAGATCAAATTTAAATAGTAACACTCCTCTTTTACAAAGCTTCAAACTTAGTCTGAAAGCCGGCTTGCCATAATGGGGCCAGAATTAAATATATTGCCATAAATTTATATGTGATTTACCAAATTAGAGCTCAATGAAATTCTGCACCTCAACTAAAACAAAAAAACATTAAACTAGTTTAAATCTAACTCTATTCTTATAAGTATGTAAATATACAAGTCAGAAAACATATATATATGTGTAAACATATGTATAAGTTTAAAGAAGGATAAATGAAAGAACACATGATTAATGTCTTTATATATATCAGTATATATATTTGTGCAATATATATATAAATATATAGGTCTGACATAAAGAAGTCTGAAAAAATAGGGCTGAATAGATAAATATATATGTATCTATATATATAAGTTATTGTGACTATATAGGTACATATATAAAAAAGTAGAGATGCCTTCAACCCGACTATCAAAGAAGATGCAACCACCAAGTCACTCATAGGACCTTAATGTTGCAGGATTAAGAGTAAGATGCCTTCATCATGCAGAATGAATACATATATGAATACATAGTTCAAATTGAATATACTTAAGAGAGGTTTTCTTACATATGTATGGATCCAACTAAACTCAAGCATATGCTATTATATGAATAGAACCAAATCTATGATTTATTCATCAACAGTAAAGAAAGGGTAAGCATTTTATACCCAATGAGCTTTATATGAGGTCAACAGAAAACATCTTATTAACCTTTGAATACCACCAAGCCGCCTGTACATTAAGGCATACAATATCAATCCAGTGTAATGCATCCTAATGCATCACCTATTTATCCTTAAATCATAGTACTAATCAGGAGAGCCTTATGCAAGATAATATGAAAAGAATAGCCAATATCTATAAAGCACATGATGGAAACCCTTAAAGTATTAAGATATATATATATATATATATATATATATATATATATATATATATATATATATATATATATATATATATATATATATATATATATATATATATATATATATATATATATATATATATATATATATATATATATATGTACACATGTAGTCTATGATGTGCACATTTATATATATAAATTAGTGTACAAGTATACATATATTATACATGTATAAATCCATATATAATATATGTATATGTGTATACTAAGTAGTCCAAGCTTGAGACTGCAGAGTTATAAACTCAATCTTGCAAAAAATCACATGTGAATCCACCAGCATCAGTTCATAAGTCTAGAAGCCATGAATTAACAGGTTTTAAAACCTAATACCATAAAGCCAATTAACAAGTTTAATAAATAGATAAAGTAATGATGCTCTTATAGAGTTCCCTTTACATTGTTCTCTCAAGGAAAGAGAGAGAAGCTGTACATCAGTGAAAGATGAAAATAGAGCCTTCTAGCGTAGAAGGGAATGGAAGTCTGATGAAACTTCTAGCACATGCCAGGAAGAAGGTCATAAGTGGAAAGAACAACACAATGGAGGGGAAATTTTCAAGATCACATGTGCGTGGGATGATGAGTTTAGAAATGATTAGGAGACCACCTAGGCTAGAAGGAGGCTATCCACAAAATCATCTCCTAGTGAAGATAAGGAAATTGCCAAGATGTCACTGCCACTAAAGCTATCCAGTGGCAGGTGGCAAACAAGTATCATTCTTTAATGATTATGGATGTACATGCACAGAAGTGATCAAGCATAGTTTCAAAGCTAATATCTAAAGAAATGATTAAAAGCTAGGTTCAGTAAGGCAAAATATACAGCAGGTTGGATCTACACATCTTCTAAGACCTAAAAAAGCTAACAGTATGATATATACTTATAAAAGAAAGCCTTTGTAGAAGAAAGGCAAAGATAAGGCTACCAGCTAGGAGGTAGAGATAAATAAAGACAATTATATGCAAATGGTTATATATAAAGACAAATGTATGTGTTAAATGTGTGTATAAATTGGGATATCACTCAGGGTATATAAATAAGTCTATGTATATATATTAAGTATATATATGGACTTTTATCTATATACCCAAATTACATCTCAAAGTATACAAAAACCAATATTATACATTTATAGACCTCTCAGGAATATATTTATAAATTTGAAGGCTAAAATTAGAACTAAAAAAGGAAGCTAATATATAATTATTCCATAATGTGGTTGCCATTGGTGCCTAGATTTGCTAATGAGTCAGCTTCAGCGTTACTCTCTCGGTAAATGTTCTTGATAATAACCTCAGGAAAGGTCTCTATGACAAGATTGATTTCCTCAATTTTAGAAATGATAATATAGTTAGGAGTCTTCTTTGTGTGAATAGCATTGATGATAATTTGGGAGTCTCCTTTAATCACACTCTTTGAAAAGTTAAGATTTTTGCAGATTTTGAGGCCTTCCAGAGCGGCAAGGCATTATGCCATGTTATTCATAGTAGGCTCAATGGGGTGGGCATAAATGGAAATTGTTTCTCCCTTCTAGTTCCTAATAATCCCATCGATGCCTGCCTCTCTGGGTTACCCCTGGATGCTACATCAAAATTTAGTTTTACCCAGCCTTCTTCGGGGGGAACCTAGGAACAATTAGCTCTGTCTACTTTTGTCTTTGCGCCTCCTCTACCAAAAAGATTCAGAATGATTAAAGAGGGCCATTTAAGTCTAATCTTGTTATCCCAGGATCTGAATGAATCCTCATAGCAAATGATATCACACAATTTTCTATTGATGTTTTCTGTAATTGAAGCTTCAATTTTGTTAATTATGTTTTTCCAATCTAATTTCTGATTAGTAAAAATTCTATGATTACGTTCCTTCCAAACCTCCCATGCTAATATAGATGGGGAAATAGTCTAGATATCCTTATAAAGATTATCTTTGTAAAGAGTAGGCCAAGCTTTCAGGAGGCTTAGCAAGTCAGAAGGACGGGCTGTCTTCCAATCTAGACATTGCTGAAGCCATTTCCAACAATTCTAAGTGAAGGGACAATTTAGCAATAGATGATTCACATCCTCTTCCTGACTTTCACATAAGGGGCACCTTGTCGAACCCTCAAAGCCTATCTTATGAATCCTATCTGATGTTAAGATTCTGTCCTGTAGAGCAGCCCACAGGAACATCCTAGCCTTGGGAAGACAGGCTTTGTTCCAGCATAAATTAAGGGGAATGTCTAAATTGTCCATTTTCTCCTCTTGGATAATGGTTTTATATCCATCTTTAACTATGTATTCTTCATATTAGAGCCAACCCATAAGAGGGAGTTAGGTCTATTTTTAATAGTGATATTTCTTTCTTTTAAGATACTAAATAACTTTTGACTTTCTAGATTAAACTGTAATCCTCTTGAGGTTAAAACTGCATCATAATCATTGTTAAGGTTAATATAATCTTTAAGATAGGTTTCGATGGTGGTTTTACACATTTCCATGAAATTTGGTGAAAAGCCTACTGTGTTAAGTGCTGGGAAACCTGCCCAGGAATCTTCCCAGAATAAAGCGTGATTCCCAAGACCTACATCCCACATGAGGAATTTGTTGATTATGCCTATAGAGTCTTTGATAAAGTTCCAAATTCGTGAGCCCTTGACATGGGAATGGGCTCTAAAAATATTGATAGGGTCAGCCCCCGGAACATACTTGTGTAGTAGAATTGAAGCCCACTTCGAATTGGGTTCCTTGAAGAGTCTCCAAACTAACTTTGCACTTAGGGCTCGATTTTGCCAAATAAGGTTTTTAAACCCCAAACCCCCCAAAGAAATAGGTTTTCATAAGTTATCCCATTTGATTAGGGCCATTTTCTTGTCCTCAGTAGAGCCTTGCCAATAAAAATTTTGCATCATCTTATCTAGGTCCTGTTTGATGTTAGTCGGAAGGGGAAGGATGGACATATGATAAGAAGGGATAGCTGATAGAACTAATTTAATCATAATGGATCTACCAGGCTTAGTGAGCCATTTACCTTTCCAAGAACTTTTCTTATCTTGAACCTTTGTTAGTACTTGTTTCCAAAGTTTGGAAGAATGTTGACCCTTATCCAAGTCTACACCTAGATATTTACATGGAAAAGTACCCCGTTGATAACCAAGGGTATTGCAGATTTTCTTTTCCAAATTAGGTGGAGTATTGATAACGAAGATTTATGATTTAAGAGGGTTGACTTGTTGGCCTGAGGCCTTCATATATGTGTTTAGAACTTCTTTGTAGGCCTTAGCCTCATTACAGTTGGTGGAACCAGGAAGAATGGTATCATCCACAAATTGTTGGTGAGTAATGAATGGGATATTGTCTGTGGCTTTTAAACCTAAAATCTTGCCTTCTAACTATTTCTTGGAGATGGTTCTACCTAGGGCTTCTGCCAAGATGACATAAAGGAAGGGCGAAAATGGGTCACCTTGCCTGATACCTTGGGAAATCCCAAAAAAACCTTCTGGGGTACCATTGACAAGGACCGAGATCTTGGGGGTAGATATACATATAACTATGAGGTTGATCCAATGTTTGGAGAAGTCGAAGGCTTCCAAGAATTTACACAAAAATCTCCAGTCCACCTTATCATAAGCCTTTTGGATATCTATTTTAATAAACATACTTGGTTCTTTGGTAACTTGTGCAGTGTGAACAAGTTCTTGGGCGATGATAATGCCATCTAGGATCGACCTTTTGGCTACAAAGCCTATTTGTTCCTCTGAGATTAAAATTGGGAGCAAAGTTTTAAGTATATTTGCAATACATTTTGATAATATTTTATAGACAGTGTTACATAGAGAGATAGGACAAAAGTCTCCTAGGTCAATATAGTCATTTTTTTTCGCTATGAGAGAGAAGAAAGTATTGTTGATTTTCGATAGAATAGCACCTGAGTTCCTGGTTGTTTCCACAACTTGCCATATGTCAGTTCCCATGAAGTGCTAGCACTTCTGGAAAAAACCAGCCTGAAATCCATCCGGGCCTGGAGCTTTGTCAGGATGCATTTGAAATAAGGCAGTCTTGACTTCTTCCAAAGTAAATTTGCTGTTCATCATGATATTATCTTCATCCAAAATTAACTTTGGTATAGCCTTAAGCATTTCAAATTGGTCTTGAAGGTTAACTGCTTCGAAGTTATTAAGAAGAGAGTTGTAATAGTTAGTAATACAGTCTGCAATGACTTTAGGGTCTTCCGATAGTTGCCCCCTTTCATCCTTAATCTTAGTTATCCTATTAATATTTTTTCTTATATTGGTTGATTTATGAAAAATTTTAGTGTTATTGTCTCCTTCTTTCAGCCAGGTTTCCCTGGATTTCTATTTCCAATAAATTTTTTCTTTAAGTAGAATTGCATTATATTTGGACATAAGTTCCTTTTCTTTAAGATAGCTCATTTCATCCATACCATGGTTTATGACTAAGTTATTAAGACTTTCTATATCCTGCTCTATAAGTAGTTTTTCTTCGAAGATATTGTTGAATTTGTTCTTGTTCCATTCCAAGACTTTATTTTTAATAATTTTGAGTTTGGTAACTAGATTGTACATTTTGGATCCTTCCACTATTTTCTAATTCCACCATTATTCTAAGAGATTAATAAGATCCAGATCCTGAAACCACATAAATTCAAATTTGAATGGATTTCTATTGGGTTTACAGTCCTTAGTAATTGTTAGTCTAATTGGGAAGTGGTCAAATCCCGCTTCTGGTAGAATCTTGGCTGACAAAAGTTGGTTAAAATTCTCCGTTTCTCCTAAAATAAAAAATCTATCTAGTTTTTCCGTGATGTGGCTAAAGCCCGACCTTCTATTGTTCCAGGTGTAAGTTCCGTTGATGGTCTCAATGTTAATTAAATTATTGTCCGACACCCATTGGGTAAAATCCTTTTGTGATTGTGATATGAATTTTGAGCCACCATATTTTTCATTAGTATTCAGTATAGCATTAAAATCTCCACCTAAGATGAATGTCTCACCTCTGTTTAGGTGAAGGAGAGCTTGGACTTCCTTCCAAACTCTTCTTTTATCTATATTATGTATTGGACCGTAAATGTTGATCAAGGTGAATCTCAGGTTTGATTTGAGACTGCAGATCCTCAAAGCCATCCAGTTGCTACTGCTAGTCATGGCTGAGGAGGAAATTTTCTGGGGCTCCCATAATGCTACTAGGCCTCTTGATGCACCTATTGCTGGTACAAATTCTGATTTCCATAAACCGAGTTTGTTACTTAATTTCTTACTATCTTCATTGTTTAACTTGGTTTCTTGTAAGATTATAATATCAGAATCAAATTTTTTTAGATATCTTTTAATTAGTCTTTGTTTTTTAGGGGTGTTTAAGCCCCTAACATTCCAGGTAGTCACTCTCATTGCTCTTTGGGAAGGCTCTTCCTTTGCTGGTGAGTTCAAGTAATTAAACAGAGCTATAGGTACAAGGGGTATCACATTCTCTATTATTTTTGGAATATTTTCCTCTTCCTCAAGTGTTAGGATACCTCTTGACTGGACTAGTTTCAGAAGTTTGTCATTGCTGTTTACAAATGGAGTGCTAAGTTGGGAGGCACTTTCCCTATAATCATAGGATGAGATGACTCCACAATCATTATTTGATTATTAGTAATTCTCTTTTCAATTGTAGACTCGCAAGGGGGTTCAGAGGTAGGCAGGGGGAAAATAGTTTTTGTGTTGTTATCCTCTATATCAATAAAAATGAATCCCCCTCTATCTGATAGAAAATCAATGTTTACATCCTAGCTTTTGTCTAGAAGATTAGTTATACTCTTAGGTTCTGAAGAAACATTCATATAATTATGCTTTGATTCTAGAAAGTTTTCATTAATAACTAGATTAATGATAATTGAGTTGGAATTGAAATTTAGATGCATATGAGGAATGAATTTTCTATGAATGCTCATTTTGACAATAATTGTTTTCTCTATTGCATTAATTATATTTTCACTAATTCTAATAAATTTGCCTAATATGGTGCCTATAGTCTTTACAATTTCTGTGCTTGAGAGTTCAATTGGTAAATTTTTGAGTAAGATAGCTCTTTCTACCTCGAAATCCTCAAGATATAGTGGGTTGAATAGAGGTCTCCATTTAGTAACAAAGAAAGATTCATGTCTCTATTTCAGATCAAAGTTATCTAATATCTTCTTTTTAGTTTCTAAATTTTTGCAATCTATGAGAAAGAAAGAATCAACAAGGTTCGAGATACTTACCTTGTTGGGGAGCATTTTAGCCAATGCTTTTGTGATATCCAAGTTGCTCACTCCCACTCCTTTCCATCTGACAATTAGACCTGCATCCTCATAGTATTTCTGCAATTTTGCTATATGGCTACCCTCTAGGGATATTTTGTTAAAGTCATTGTTAGAAAAAAAATATTTTTATTGTGCATATGCATATGATTATAGTTTCTCCTGTGTGGCGGAGTGTAAACAGGTGAAGAAACCTTCGATTGCAGAGTATTAGCTTTGAAGGAAATATGGTTGGGAACAAATTTTAAATACTTACCATTCTCCCGCCGATGAGGAGGAGGGTAATGCTTACCATTGAGTGAAGGAGACTTCAAATTGGATTGTGCAGTATTCACCCTAGCCCTAGCCAACCCTTCATTGCTAGTAAGGGTTTTGGAGAAGGAAGGGGGGATGTGGATTTGAGTTGCAACTTCACAAACTATCCGTTTATCCCTAAGATTTCCCTTACTTCCCAAAGCCCCAAGCCATCTATGAGGGGGGGAATAATGGATTTTGGTTAGGGCATTCTCCTTTTTCCTTAGTAGATCAAATGAATTCCTTAGAGGAATCTCAACCCTTTCAACCTTTTGTGATCTTGCCTTTTTATATCTTTTAACCTCTTGCCATTCGTAATCTTTTGACCTGGCCTTCTTGGGATCCTCTTGGGACATAAAAAATCCACCTCTTCCCAAGGTAGAATGGGGGTCATTGGAGCATTTGACTGATTCAAATCTAGATTTTGGGGTCCTTTCGATCCCAGGAAGGCTCATTTTCTGTAGAGCATATTTTGTTTTGGCAAACCTATTGATTTGCCCATCCAAATTGCTGACAGTGAAGATTTTAGGTAACTGAATGCTATCACGTTCCGTGAATTCGCTTCTTGAGGAAGCCCTAGTATCCACGGGGAGCTTAGTTTCCCAGAGATCTTTAACTTTGTTAATCAAAGCATCATTAGCTATCTTATCAGCTTCCAAACTTCTTTTTTTCTCTGCAATGAATGCTTTCAAGTGATCATAATTTGGATGGTCTCTTACAATCCTTTTTTGGCAGTCAACTTTTTTATGCTTGTATTGCCAACAATTGAAGTAGTATCCGGAGAAACCAGTATTGCTGGTGTCCTCTACTGCCTCCTACTTCAAGTGAAAACCTAGTTCAGAGCTTCCTAATGCTTTAGCTACTTTGATATTATGTTTTATTCTCACTTTCGCAAACTTTTTTTCGCTCGCCATTTTTTAAATGGTTGATATTTATTAAAGAGTAAAATTGATATTTAACAAGGGTTTGAACATTAATATTATTAATTATGGGTATTTTTAAATGGAAAATTTTATGTATTCAATACTATATTAAATGATATTTATAATTTTAAGTTAATATCATTATTTTATTGTGAAGATATTATATGGTATTTTATATGTGCAATGAGACTTCCATTAAATATTTACTTGATTTAAACATTCATATATATGAGTGCAGTTATGGTAAAATCAGACCTTAGTAAATAATTGACTGTTGTATTCAAAAGAAACTTATAAACTGGTTTTGGATGTTTTTGTGTGTTTTGTTGCATTTATTATTATCTGATTTGGGAAATTAAGTCGACTTGTAAGAGATTTGATCATTCTTGTCCAACCTTTTTTTCTAAGCTCATTATTTTTGTAAACTCTTTGAGAGTGTGTTTTTATGAGTTATGGTTTAAGGACTAGTAGGAATTTGTGATGGTTTGACGACTAGTATGTTTGAGTTTATGGTTTGAGGACCAATTTGTGTTCAATGTACCTTTTATGAAACTGAATTCATTTATCATGTCTTTTGGATTTATGAGATATTTTTATGACTTATGTGCTTAGGGTAGGTTATCTAGGTGAATAGATGGGAGTGGCTTGCAATAGGTGTCAGAGCCCACAAGTGGATGCCAAGATCACTTATTGTAAGTAACTTAATAAAGTAATAACATGTTACATTAAATGGGGGGTTTTAAAATGAATTAATAAGATATATTTTGTTAGAGTAATAAGTTTTTTTCTTATTAATTGAATCATATTGATTTAATTATTAAGTCACTTATTATCTCTTTCTACTTAAGCTAAACTTTAGGCATATAATAATTAATTGCTTTATTAATTATTATTGTGCAACCTAGGTTTTACCTTTTTAGGGTTTTGATCTCCTTTTATAAAGATTGATCTCTCTTGTAATCTTATTGAGAAACATTCATTTTATTGAATTGCAACTTTTGTTTTTGCACATCAAGAATGTCTCATTTTTCATGGATCCATGCGTTCATGCCTCTTTAGCTTCTTTCTTCTCTCTCTTTTTATGTGACAAGTGTTTGCGTGTACGTGTTTTTGGGAGCTATGGGTTATTTAATCATCAACTCCAATATGGTATCATAGCTTCAGATCTATTTTCCCATGTCCTCTTCTTGAGAGATCTGGCTGTGTTTGTCAGATCTGAGTTTTCAAAGGGTTTTCTTCTGGATCTAGGGGTACCTCTCATTCTGGTAATCTTAGTTTCAAAAGGACCTCATGGTTGTGTTCACAACATCCAAGAACCCCTAGATTCATATAAAGTTTATCCAATTTGGACAAAGTTGGAATTTGTGGAAATTTATTTTTGCTACTGGCCCTGACATAGATCCTAAGATGGTTATTAGTATTTTGGAACATTTTTGGCTCAAATGAACCTCACTATTGAGCTCACAACAACCGAGAACCCCCAGATCCATATGGAGTATGTTCAATTTAGACACCATTGCATTCTAAAGAATTTTGTTTTCCTACCAGGCCCTGACATGCATCCCAAGGTGGTACAATGATTTTAATTTTAATTTTAATTTTATTTTTTGTAAATGCAGCAATGACCATTTTGACATCAAATTTAACCTCGTAGCAGATGTAGCCTCAACCCCTAGGCCAATTTTGGACATGACGACCATACAACCGTCAATTTTAAGCCCATCATTTGCTGATGTCAACATGCATCAACACTCTTCTACACCATTTTTTGGACCCTTTAGCATACTTTTGGTTTTTTGCTCATAACTTGAGCATACAATGTCAAAATTGGGCAAATGGGATATCATTGGAAAGTTGGTTCTAAGCTCTATCCAGATCAAGAGGTTTGAGTTTCTGATTTTTCATTTTTGATGGTGTTTTTGTCTATCAAACCTAGATATTCATTTTTGCACTCCGGGAGCTCTATCTTGTGAATTCAGACTTTGTTTTGGGAAAATGATATATTGCTGGAAATCTTGTTTTGAGACCTTTGTAGTGCTATGAGTCATTTTTCCAGATTCTTCTTTAGTTATATTTTATTTAGTTTCTTTCATTTTTGCATTTTGATGGATATCTTGGATGTTTCTGGTCCTGGGATCTTTTCCTTTTGAGGAATAGCTTGTCTTAGGTTGTTCTTTTATTTCAACATCCTTCTTTCTTCTTTGAGTAGTGTATATTTTAGTTTTGTAGCATTATTTTATGCACACACACTGAGATAAAGTTCCATTCTATTGCATGTATGGGATTTTGCACATGTTCATGCTTTATGTACTTGCACTCCATTATAAAGTGCCAAGTGGGTTTGATGTTTTCCTTTGTTTTCCATCTACTTTTTTTATGTGAGTGTTCCTCCAACGATATTAGCCTCAGGTATCTTTATTTGTGTTTGTACTCTCTCTACACCTTCAATGTTCCTGGTATCATGCAGTTCATATTGGATGACTTTTCAATGTATGTGTCATTACTCCCTTGTCAATATTATGGGGTGGTTTCTACTATTGGTTCTACTACTTCCTTGGTTTGATAGTGTGAGCTATGTATTCAGTATTTGATTCTATGTACTAGGCGGATGCAGTGGCTGGGTACCTATGCATTTGGGTGAGATGGATCATTTACCATATGGACACTCTTTTCTTTCCTATTTTTGGATGCACTCTTCCAGCTTTGATAGATCAACTCTTCAGATTTTTGGTGTTTTTATGCCATCTGTATTTTTTATTTTAGGTGTTTTCCTTTTCTTTCCTCCTGATTGGAGTAGTGGCTTTTGAGGGCACTTGTGCAAATTACAGTATTCTGTATCTTCGACTTCAATTTTTTTCCTTTGTTTGCCTCCTAATTTGAGTAGTGTCATTTGAGGGAACTCATGCAGATTACAGTCTTCTCTACCTGGTCATATTTTAGTGGAGGATCTTCAAATCATCATTTACTTCTTGACAGAGTTTTCAGCTTCTTGCTTCAGTGATGTTCTACATGTTCATCATTGTTCCTATTTTATGGAACATTCCTAGTTTTGGAGGCTTCTTTAGTCCTTCAGAATAGTCTTTGTCTCTTTTTGGAGTAGAGTTTTTCCCATGTGGTTTTCTCTATTTATCCACTCTATAGAGACTCTTTTTCATACTTGGCTACCTGATCAAGCCTCTTGTTGACCCATTTGCTTTCAGTAGTTCTTTCTAGGTTTTTAGCTTCTCCCAAAGTTTATCTTAAGGGGGGGTGTTAGAGTAATAAGTTGTTTGATTATTAATTGAATCATATTGATTTAATTATTAAGTCACTTATTATCTCTTTCTACTTAAGATAAACTTTAGGCATATAATAATTAATTGCTTTATTAATTATTATTGTGCAACCTAGGTTTTACCTTTTTAGGGTTTTGATCTCCTTTTATAAGGATTGATCTCTCTTGTAATCTTATTGAGAAACATTCATTTTATTGAATTGTAAATTTTGTTTTTGCAAATCAAGAATGTATCCTCTTTCAAGGATCCATGCATTCAAGCCTCTTTAGCTTCTTTCTTCTCTCTCTCTTTCTGTGACAGGTGTTTGCGTGCAAGTGTTCTTGGGAGCTGTGGGTTGTTTACTCATCAACTCTAATATGTTTCTCACCCATACTTGAGTACTTGATTGAGGTCTTGACTAGGATGGGAGTGGGAGAATATTATTGATTGAGGTCTTGCATGATTAGTATCCTTGTCCATATGAGAGGTTTATTGATGCTGCATATGGTCACCTGAGTGCCGGGGTCTAGAGAGGCTGGTAGGACAAAAATCAAGGGTTAGACATATGTGATGACACTTCCCTATATACATCTTAGGTTTCCTACATGTTTTGTTTATCTTTGGATTAGTATGTGTTACCTTTGTAGTTGTATTGTACCTTTTAAGATAGAGAGCTTTCAAGAACCCTTTCTTAGTTTGTATGATGGCTAACTTTGGTGTTTGTTATCCGAGTGGGGTCTGTTGTTATCTCCTTAGCATAGTGGGAGTGGAACTTTGGTTCCATGTGTTTGGGTGGTAGTGATTATTTTACCATTGAGACTCTAACATTCTTGAACTAGTGCTGGATGATCCTTGTTGTTGTTACCTTCTTCTATGTTCATCATTATTGGAGACTTTCTCTTATCACTTAGGATATTTTACATGTACCTTGTATATGATTGGTTATTCCATACCCTATGACTTGTGCAATGGATGATGGTTCATTGTGTATACCTTATGGTATCAGTTGTATCTATGTTTCATTTATATGATGTTGTGATGAACTACAATTGATTGAATACCTGAATGACTTAAGATCACTGATTAGAGATCACTGAGTACTGAAATGATATGTAAGATAATTAAATCAGTCATTATGTTGTCAATGATGTCAACTAGTTTGATAGTACTTATCATGTTAGTTACAACCATCTAAACATCTATAAAGAGGAGAGAAGAGAAGAAGAATTGAGATATCTACATAGAGAAAGATGGATATGACAGATGAGGATAAGGAATACTTTGGGTAACTTATTGATGAGTATATGACTTCATATTGTTGACTTGATTATGTTGCATCAATCTATTATGGAGGAAGAAAAATGTACAAGGTAATGTGGTCGGTAAATGAAGCACTTTAGTATACACTGAGCCAGTGTAGTGTATACTGAGTGACAGTATTAACCGGTCTTGCATTCATCGATGCATTTCTTTGTAAACCGAGTATGGATGAAAGTATTAAATGATTAAGTTTAGCTGACAGAAATTGATGAGTTGGAAATTGTTATGATTTCGAGATTGAGGATAAATTTTGTTATAAGATCCATGACTGAACAAATTCAGAGAAGATCTAAAGGATGGAATTGAAATGTGTTACTGACACAACCGCCGAGGAAGGTTTAAGAGGCAAAATCTATGAAGGAGATTAAGTGGAAAAATATGATGGTTGATATGAAAATGGTTTATCTGTCTATATAAGAAATATGAGTTTTTTTATTGAAACATGTCAGAAGAAAGAAGATTGCAGAGATTTCACATGAATATAGTTTCATGCATGCCTGATCAGACTGGTTGAAGGAGAACCAAACTATAAAACAGTACCAAGCGTCAGAGAGATATTACCAAGTGAAAGTAGTTGAAGTAAATTGATATATTGATGAGAGGATTTGTATGGGTTTAGAATAGATCTGAACATCTACAAGTTGAGTTGTATTGTAATCAGATCAACTACTATTTCAGTTTAATCATTGATACAGAAAAATCTCTTAACCGAGTGGACTTAACCATCTTATGTTATGCCCCTATGTCATTCAATGAATGTACATTGTTATCCTATTGACCCCATAGTGAATGTTGGTTGAATGATAACTGTTAGCCTTAAATCCTCTAACAAGGTCACACCTAATAGTGTGTTTGTAACCTTTAACAGGGTTGGCTCTTCACCAAGCTCACTTCAGAAGAGTGAAAATTATTTTGGGTTACCGGTCCTAGGTGTTTTTTTCCTTAACAAGGTTTCCATGTTAAATCATTGTGTTATGTGTTTCTGTGATGGTTTTTTTATTGTCATACTTTACATACTACATATTTGATTTGGTCGGTAATCACTATGATCTAATTAACTGGTAATCGGTAAAGGCATAGATAGTTTAAGAGTTTATGTTACCGAGCTATAGAATTTGTTGAAATTATTTTGAAAGTTACATATTAAGATTTGGGATTGTAGGATAACTAATCTAACTGATTCACCCCCCCTCTCAGTTATTCTAACATGTTGTACATGTTATTCATTTACATTTGGTGGAGATTATATATTGTTATTGTACTTAGTAGATTAATTAATTTATGAGTAATTCTATATTAAGGATCCCTTGGAAGTTTTAATCTATGTATTGAGTTACTTTTATGATTATGTTTTTTATTACACTATTTTGCTTCTGCATTAATGTACTTGTTGATTGTAAACTCTTAAGAAAAAAATTATTCTGTAAACTTGATAACATGTTCTAGGTTAATTTCTCGCGGGTTCCTTGGTGGGGAATTACATAGAACCAATAATAAATGACTCAAAATCTATTATTTATCTCACTTAAAATATGTTTTGTATTTTGGTTCCAATAAAATAGTATCCTTTTTAATTAAATGTATGAATGGATGACATTTACTTGCATGTTGCAAGATAAAACTTTTTTATTTCTTTAATTTTTCATTAAAGGGAGAGGAATTTATGTTATAGCTCTAACTTTTAAGTAGATTTTATTTAATAATTTTTATGAGAACATATATCCTAATAATTTTCCTATAATAATAGAGAAGATATTTTTCTAGATGAAGATGTAACTTTTATTATCTAATCCTCTAAAATATTCTTTACAAAATAAAAAGATGTTCTCCTTTTTTTAATCACCTAATATATCATCAACATGGTTCTTAATGCAATTGCAAAAAATATCATGGAAAATAACTATCTTGTCTCTCTAATGCATTCCTTTAGCATCTTTTCGGCCAAAGGACATAACGTTTTATTGGATAGTTCTTAAGGTGTAATATTAGTTTTCATTGAGAAAACATCCAATAAGATAACATTTTATGTTTTGTTGTTGACTAAATAATCATATTTATATTTTGTGAGGGAAAATTACCCTTTTTACATGCTTAATTGATATCTCTAAAACATATACTAATGCAAATACATCATGGTTTGATAATTATATATCCATTATAAATGATTAATTAGTAATATAAAGCCAAACTATAGAAGCTTTTAAAGTTCCTCTTTGATAAGAAGTATTACCTTAGAGTGCATTTTCAATTTGATTAGTTTGGCATAGGTATGTAGAACTAGATAATTTATCATAAGATATGGGTTTGACTTTTGCATGTCAGTGTATGATCAATAAAAAATAATTGGGAATTCAATTATAAGGGTGACAATAATTGACCACTTTAAAGAAGCGAGAGAAGCTACAAATTATTTTAGGTTTTACACAATGTTTATGTAAACATCAATAATCTCAACTAGAAATTTGTAAGGTTCCATCTTCTAACTATGATAGTGTAGGGCGAAGCATCAATAATTCATCTATTGCTCGCTTAGAAAGGTTTTCATTAGAAGACCGTCTTTCTTAATTGACTATTTGTGTTCAATAGAACCTCAAAGATCTTTTCACTATCAAATCTACTCTTTTATTAATTATTAATTTTATATATATATATATATATATATATATATATATATATATATATAAAATTTTATTAATTATTAATTTTATATTTATTATGGATAATTTACACTTCTTTTTCTTCAAATATGTAAAGGAATCTAAGTTGATATTAAAGCATTGTTTATGATCACTTGTTGAGATATTGTTTAAAAGTCATAAATTTTTTAGTATATTTAAATAACTCTAAAATATATTCAATCATATGTCATGTATTTGGTCCCAAACTATAAGGGCAAGGTGTTGGATAGTAAGATTAATGATAGGAATAGAAATGTCATTTGCGATATCATTGTGAATTTTATGAAATGATTGTTTCAATGTCAAAAGAATCATTTCATTAGAAATCATGAAAATACCATTAAAAGCATCATGTTGAGCATAAAAGTGTTTGTATTCAATTAGTGGTAATGCCTTATTTTCTAAAAAAATATAGGATATATGACTTCTAATTTATTAGGGTCCAATCCTTTTCCTTTTTTTTCTCCAGTATCTTACACATTCTCTATCTTGAAAACTGTTGAAAAAATCATCTTTATAAAATAAAACTTGCCCCTATTATTTTCATCTAAAACATAACTATATAAGTGATGTCCTTTCAAACTGATAAGCTACATGATTTGTCTTCTTGTTTAAACAAGGTCTACAGTAACTTTTAGGGGAAAGAGAAACTTTTCCCACATGAAAGGCATATTTTATTTTATAGTCACCATGACTTTGATTAATGATATTGAAATGAGATTGGGAAGGAGACCCTTTACATGTGGATGAGATATAATTAGGGTCTATGTAGGATGAATAGTTTTTGGGTCCTAAGACCACTTTATCCATTATACTGGTATCTTCAATAAGAGGAGACAAATTAGTTTTAGAGAATTTCTTTTCCAATATCTAATAATATTGAAAGGTCTTATGATCATATATGCTTGCTAGTTTGATACCCGAATATGTGAATGTGATACATAGGTGGAAGATGGAAGGGGTTACTTGTATAGCATGAATCTATGGTCTACTAAGATGTATGTTGTATGGGACATTGTGATGAATTCAACATGAAACAAGATTTTTTGTGTGATACTACACACCATGATAGGAATCTAGAATACAATCACTAATTGGTACTCTATTTTTCTATGCGCCTTTATTTTAAAAATGTTTATCCCTAATATTACTTCAAAAAAATCAAGATGCTTGAGTAATGCTGAAGTGGAAATATTCAATCATGATCTATTGTAAACAAGTACCCATTCCACTCTATGTTGGATTGATATCCAATAACTCAAGAGATCTACAATTTCAAAGTTCAAGAAGGTTGTATTTTAGGAACCTAAGAATTGAGCTTAGGAGCTAGACCCTTCAAAGGGTTATGCGGTAGTTAAATATAGTTCTACTTAGTCTAGGAACTATTACTATTTTTAATGAAAAGTTTCTCAAGAATGTGAATTTTTTTCTTTCAATCAACATGTTTTGTTGTATGTTCTATTATAGTACTATAAAACTTAAGGAGACCGTTGGTATATAAGATTTACAAAGTCTAATAAAATCACTTTCATAACTTTGTGATTTATTATTTAATTTAATTTTTTAAATATTTAATTTAATTTTATAGATTAATCTCATTTGAAAAATTGGCTAAAAAAGAGTATATAAAAACCATTGAAATGAAAAAAAATAACATTGAATATTTTAATCATTATTATTCTTTGTTTTCTATTGTCACCATCATGATTTAAATTTTTCCACAGTAGCTAAGCTCTACAATTTCCATTATTCCAAATTAATAAATTTGATTGAAGAAGACTCAAAACTATGGATAAAATACTTTCTCAAGATATAAAATGATTAGAACAAGATGCATGAATCAAATTTCATACAAAAGATAAAACTTTTGGTTTCATTAATAAATCTTCTCAGATTCCCAGCTTCTTCAAAATGCTCAGATTTCATAGGAATAAGTCATTTTAATCTTTTAACCATCATGGTGATTTGAGTCATTTAGGTTTCTTGGGTTTTCCCTCTTATTACTTTAGTAATAACTCTTGTCATTTGAAAAACTAACAAATACAAAATATAATCCAATAGACTTTTTAATATATTTTATCATCATTTTCCTAAAAATTAGAAAATGGTTGGGATCGAATAGTAGGGTCAATAGCCTGAAGATTGTTTTTCCTTCTTCGCTTTTTATTAATAACTATTTGAAAGCCATTAGGTTGAATTGAGTCCACTTTAGTTAAATCACCTAGGGAAGACACCACATGAGATTGGGAGTTAAGAATCGAGGAGGATGGAATAGAAGTGGGGGTAATTATAGGAGCCTTATTGAAAGGTGAAGGAATGGATAAAGGAGGTTCTTGCACAAGAGTATTCAAGACAGGGGAGGAAGAGGAGGGTGGTGCTTTCATAGAGGGTTTGCGCTTAATAATAATGGGGCAATATTTTCTTAAATGCCCTTCCTTTTTTCATAGGAAGCATGCATTAAGGCCACCCATAATCTAAACAAGGAAGGAGTAGGACTCATCTGAGATGTTTATGTCTAGAGCGGTAGGGATCTCCATGCCAGGTTTCAAAGAGACCAAAGACCTAGCATTCATAAGAGGAATGAGCCTAGATGTATCATCCATTCTAATGACCTTACCCAAAGGATCAAGTAAATGGAGAAGAAATTTCTAGAGAAAGGGAGGTATTTGTTTCATAAATATCCAGCTTGGGGTAGATAGGGAAAGAACTTCTGCATGAATAGTTTCTGGTGTCTAGGTAAGGTCTTGAAAGGAGGTATTTCCTACAGACCAATATTCCATTTTAGATCACCACCCCATATCTATCTGTATTAGATTTAATAATGCCCCTTTATTGAGGAAAATTGGCAACCCAAAATTCATCCTAAATAATACTTTGCTCCTGGATGAGGATATTCTCTCTACCATTAACCTTATTAGGATCATCAATAAGAAAGTCTCCCCTTCCTCTAATCTATTAACTTATGGAGTCATAACATCTCCACTTTTCATAGTTTGTTGCAAACCATATGTCAGAAGAAAGCCAAAGACTTTAGATATATCGATAAGATTCTATCATCTAAGTTGTGCTCTACTGAATTAGACATTCAAGCCAATCCCTCTGACTACAACCTTATTCCTTTTGTCTCCAAGGCTAGGGAACACCTTAGAAAACACCAACAGGTTAAGATTAGAGGAGCCAAAATCAGATCTCGTGCTCACTGGCTCCAACATAGAGATAGGGGATCAAAATTATTCTTTAACCACCTTAAGCAAAAATAGTCTAATGAAACCATTGATAGGATTGTAGTTAATAACACTGAAATTATTGATAATGATAAAAATAAAGACACATTTTTCAATTTCTACAAAGACCTATTCAGCTTTGAAGATACTGAGGAGGCTAAAGCCCTAAGATATAAGCACATAACCCTCATCCCCAATATAATTTCCAATCAGGATGTTGTCCTTCTTAGTAAAGACATAAATTTGGAGGAAATTGAAATAGCTATTAACTCCCTAAAGAATGACAAGGCCCCTGGCCCTGATGGCATACCTGTGGAATTCTACAAGGGTAACATAAGTTGGATCTATAATGACCTAGCTATGACATATACTCTAAAGCTCTTACCAAAGGCACCCTGGGCAACTTTATCAACAAAGGTATCATAAAGCTGATCCCTAAAGATGGGGACAAGGCCCTTCTAAAAAAATGGTGGTCCATTACTCTTGTTAATGTTTCCTATAAAATTCTAGCTAAAACTCTTACTCACAGGCTTGAAAATATCCTGCCCAAATTTGTTTTCTCTACTCAAACCGGTTTCATTAAAGGTAGATTTATTCTTGAGAACCTGATCACTAGCTGGGAAGCCATGAACTGGTCCAAGCACTCTCACCAAAAAATTTCTATGCTATTCCTAGACTTTGAGAAGGCATATGACAAGATTGAATGTGATTTTATCATTGTGATGCTTGAGGCTTTTGGATTCCTACTTCTTTTTGTACTTTTGTTAAGATTATGATGAAATATGCTTCTACTCAGGTCGATATTAATGGCTCTTGTGTGTGTGAATTTTGTACCTAGCTGTAGACACAACACTTCAGTAAAACATTAGAGGTTAGCTAAAATCAAAATCATGCAGTGAAATAGAAACTAATCTAACCAGGTGATTTACTGCCTTCTAGTAGGTCTGAGTATGATATTCTCAGATTGGACTGAGATCAATGACCTTGACGACACCTAAACGAAGGATTTGAATGCATAATCTAGATATGAGATGAATGCAAATTAATCTATATTTTTGGATTTTCTATGCAATAAGATGAGATAAACTGATATGACATGCAATTAATCTAATCAATGATATGCTAAATGATATGAATACTCAAAAATAATGAAAATCTCACAACAAATTTGATTTGCAAAGATTTATTCTTCGATCACCAATTCACCAACACGAGGATGCAATTCATGGATGGATGCAAATGAAGAGCTAAGGCCTTAATTTATAGAAATCCAGGACTTTGGAGGTGCATGGAAAAAGCCATAAATCACTCTTGATAAACTCAGGTTGATTTTTAAGTTATCAAGAATTTAGAGATAGATTAACTCACAAAAATCATGCAAATCAGCTTTTTGATTTAAATCAGAAGTTGAGATCAGTTTTCAACTCAAAAGAGAGTTGAGTTTATTTTTAAAACAACTTGAATTGATTTTCTGATTTAAAGCTTAACTGCTTTTTGGATGTGCATAATTAATTATGAATTAAATAAATAAATAAAGTGATTTATCCTCAACTTAACTGATTTTAAAAATAAAATAATTGATTTATGGGTTAATCAACTATTAAATCAAACTTTTATTCAAAAACTATATTATTAAATTTGACAATTGACATTAATTAATTAAATAAGAATTTAATCAATTAGTCATAGGATATTTGATTTATTGTCAAAATTTAAATAATACAATTTAGGAATAAATATAATTAAATCCAATTAAATAATTAAGTGGTAGTATTAAATCTAATTAATTAAATATTCATCATATTCAATTAATCAACTTTAGGATAAATAGGATTTATCACCAAATAATCATTAAATTAAAGATAATTAGGATAAATAGGAATAAGGAATACTCCTCGATGCATAATTTAGGATAATCAATTAAGATTCGATAATGTGTCGATGTGCCTTAGGTTAGGACTTTGATGCCGATTTCATTCGAATTGAAGATGTAGGAGGTTAATGAACCTATAGCCCATTTTTGGGGTATTACATTTTGCCCCTCTTTAAATTACTATGCGAAGCAGAGTGGTTTAAAGACAGTCTATGTATGATGTTGAAACTGATGTTTGAAATTGAAATTGATATGAAACAAAAATTGTGATACGAGACAGAAACTGATTGAAAGATTCGAAGATATTAGGTCCTGAATGATGAAAGATAATGTTAACTATAACAGCAATGAAACGATGATTGCGAAAAAGTGTCAAAATGCTTGATTTTGAACTTATGATTGTGAAGAAGTGAGTGACCAATTCCAGACCTGATTGTCGATAAGAATCACATTGGTATCACATCTGAATCCTTCAGTTACGAAGAACCAAGGAAATAACACTAATGAACCGATGATTACAAAAAATTGATACAGTTTACAAGATTAAGAGAATACCAGATTGATATGGATCTCGATGAATTTGATATGCCCCAAGTGATGAATGATTTTCCCCAAGAAATGAGGTCTTTTTGATGAATCAACAACTAGACATGGTTGTTGTCTTGATTACTGAGGAAAGATTGATTTCAAATTAGATTACAGACTTTGAATGATATGCAATACCATGCCCCCTTCGGGATAAAAATTGAAATCTGACAAGAAAAGTCAGTGTTGTAATTGTAGAAGCATGTTAAGTGATTTGAGAAGTGCTTAAACATGTCCGAGAATGCGTTCTACATCGTTGGGAGGTCCAGAAGACCAAGTTTGACTAGGTTTGACCATGAGTTGACCAAAGTTGACCAAGTTGAAATTTTGATAGTTTGATGTAAGATAATTAGTTAAGTTGAATACTGGATTTCTGTGATGATTGAAGGTCGATTATGCAAGCAGTGGACAATATAAATGATCTCAGATTTTGATTTTGATCCTGAAAAAGGATTCTACTTGCTATTTCATTGGAGGAACCTTCATACAATGCTCAGTTCTTGTGTCATGTTTAGCATTTTTGGTTTTGAAGAATCAATGAATTATTGAAGTTTATGTAGCCATTTGTGAGATCATGCAAGCATGCAAAATTCAAAGAAACATGTAAAGTAAAATGCAATCTAAGACCTAGGACCTAGGCACTAATCATGTGTCGATCGATTTCATCATTGAATTTTTTTAGGTAACCAGATAAATCAATACAATGCCCATGAGTTATGAAATCATAGACATATGAATATTGATTTGTATACGCAAGGATCAATACAACACCCACTGGTCAGGAAACCATGGACATATGAATATTGATTTTGTTTTTGGAATGTTGGATTAGATATAAGCACTAAGGCATAAGCACTAGGATGACCTGAATATCATGTCCATTTTGATATAGCAATTTGTATAAGCATCATAACATCAATGTTGTGATAACTAGAATATGCCTTGCATTCAAACACATCAAACAGTCAAGAGATCATTCTAAATCCAATGTGAATTACTCATCGTGACCCTTTATCATTCACATCCTTAGGTATGATCGCATTTCATAGTAGGAGAAAGAACTCACTCAAAAAAGACAATAGTTAGATCAAACTTCCTTGAATTTTCTAGGTATCAATGGGCGAGGTATGCATGGCCATCCAATTTGAGATAGAGGCTCTTACAGTCGGACACCATTTCAATCTAGAATTTCCAAAGTTGTTAGATTTTCACATACAAGAAGAAAACAAAGAAAAGATTATGCCCCTAGTCATTACCCTCTAAATCCTATTAAGGACATCATCGAAGAGCTCGAAGGGACACAATATGCAAAAATCTCAATGTGAATTAGTAAGCATACAAGGAGATAAAAGCATGTAAAAAGCATAGATTGTTTTCATTTTGTGTTGATGTTTGTTTGCGTTGTTGTAGATGCAAAATCCTTTCTGGAGAGGAGACTGACTGACTAACTTGAATAAAGATTCGAAGGACCTTGACTGGATATGACTCATCTGAGGTATACTAGAGACCATAGGATATGACATTGATTTCCCCCAAGTGTTAAGCATTGATAGGATACATACGCTTGAGCTGATTGGTGTACAGACCAACTTATTGAAAATAGGAATGCAGAAACAAACCGGGAAATATGCACAAACTAAAGCAAGACTAAAAGCTAGGAAAGACCAAGATTGTGCTGATAGATGGAGTGTTTTGAAACAAGTGGTGCCTGTTTGTCGAGTTTTCACCATCTTGGCAAAGATTCTACTTTTGCTACCAAGGCGCATGTTTCTAGGTTTTCACCAAGGCACTTTTTCTTTTTCTCATTTTTTTGTATTTTTCATTTTTTCAAATTTTTTGTACTTTTTTTTTTTAAAATTTTTTTTGTGAATCATCAAGGCACCTATTGCTAGGTTTTCACCAAGATGTTCATTTTTTTGGAAGTTTTTCCAATTTTTATAAATTTTCAGGACATTTTACCATAGACTGAATGCCTTAGGCGTAGAATTTTTTTAGATGGAGAATGTTGATTGGTTCTCAGAGCTGTTCTCCTTCAGTCATTGAGAGTTGATAGGCACCAGAGCCAAAAGTAGCAGTGATAAAAAAGGGACCCAACCAGTTGGGTTCAAACTTCCCCTTGCATTCTTGATGTGATTGATTTTTAGGATTCTCTCTCAAGACTAGATCACCAACCTGAAATTCTCTGTGTCTAACTTTCTTGTTGTAACCTATAGACATTCTTTTCTGATACACTCTGAGATGATCATACACTGCTTGTCTACACTCATCTAGTAGTTCAAGTTCTTGCAACCTAGACACTCTATAGTCCTCATCAGTTACTAGACCATGCATTTTGATTCTTAGTGATGGGATTTCAACCTCAATAGGTAGTACTGCTTCAGACCCATAAACTAAAGCAAAAGGTGTAGCCCTAATGGGCATTCTAATGCTTGTTCTGTAGGCCCAAAGAGCTAGATTGATCATGAGATGCTAGTCTCTTCCTATCTTATTAACTGTATGGTGCAAGATTTTCAATAGATTCTTGTTAAAAGCCTCTACTTGTCCATTCCCTTGAGGATAGTAGATAGATGACCAATGTTGTGTAATCTTGAATTTAGCGCATAAATCATCTAGATCTTTGTTCTTGAATTGTCCACCATTATCTATGATTATGGAATGAGGTATCCCATATCTGCATATGATATAGTTCAAGATGAACATAGATATTTGTTTTCCAGTTGCTTGTGTCAAAGGGACTACTTCTACCCATTTTGTAAAATAATCTATAGCTGTGATTATATGGGTATGTCCATTAGAAGAATGAGGATGTATAGTTCCTATAAGATCAAAGGCCCATTGATGAAAAGGCCATTGTGTGGTGAAGGGAATTAGATCTCTCCCTGGAGCATGAATTAAGTTTCCATGCACTTGGCACTTTTGACAGTTCTTAGCAAACTTGATAGACTCCTCCATTTTAGGCCAATAGTACCCAACCCTAATAATTTTTTGAGCTAGTGTTAAACCATTTGAGTGTGACCCACAAATACCATCATGGAATTCCTCTAATGCACATTGAGACTCTTCCCATTCTAAACATGTAAGTAGCATACCATCTAGACCTCATTTGTACAGATCATGACCAATGATGACATATCAAGAGGCATTACGGATAAGGTATCTCTTTTCATGGCAGTTAAAGGTATCAGGAATGATTTGGTCTTTGAGATAGGAGAATAGGTTTTTATATCTAGATGAATCATGACCTACAATAGTGAAAATCATGCAGGTTTTAGGGGAGTCATATGCAGGATAAGATAGTGCTTCCACCAGGAACTCATAGCGTAGCGCATGTTCAGGCTGCTGTAATATAGTAGACAACATTGCCATTGCATCGATAGCCTTATTCTCTATTCTAGGTATTTGTTCAAATGTGATAGATATGAAATACTTCTTTAGATCATCTACCATTCTTTTGTATGGAATAAGCTTTTCATCTTTAGTCTGGTACACATCATTGACTTGATGGGTAACAAGTTGAGAGTCTCCATGAATGTGTATCTCTATCACTCTCCACTCAATTGCTAGTTTCATGCCATTAAGAAGGGCTTGATATTCTACAATATTATTTGTGCAAGGGAACTTTAATCTGAATGCTTTGGGTATGGAGTATCCTTGAGGAGTTATAAATAATATTCCTGCTCCTGATCCAATCTATGTATAGGAGCCATCAAAGAATAACTACCATTCTCTAGAAGAAAGAGTCATGATAGAGGAGTCTGGAAATTCCATTTGCATTGGTGTATCATCAATCATAGGTGCATCTACTAATTGATCAACAATAACCTATCCTTTTATAGCTTTTCTTTCAACATATTCAATGTCAAATTCACTTAAGAGCATGACCCATTTAGCTAATCTACCTGTGAGGGCAGCCTTGCTTAGTAGGTATTTTAGTGGATCAATCTTAGCTACCAAATGGGTGGTATGTGCCAACATGTAATGTCTCAGTTTCTATGATGCAAAGATCACAACTAGACAAGCCTTCTCAATCATAGAATAATTCTTTTCATATGCCACAAATGTCCTACTGATATATTATATAGCTCTTTCCTTTTTGTTTTCATCATGATGTGCAAGCAATGCCCCCAGTGATGTATCTGTAGTGGAGACATATAAGATGAAAGGCTTCCCTTGAATGTGAGGCATCAAGATAGGAGGATTTGATAGATAATTCTTGATATGGTTAAAGTTGTTCTCACATTCTTCATTCCACGTAAATGTCACACCTTTATGTAATTTTTTTGTAAAAGGCTGTGATATGTCTGCTAGCTGAGATATGAAGCGTCTGATAGATTGAACTCTTCCTTGCAATGTCCTCATTTGACTAATGTTCTTGGGAGGTTGCATCTCCATGATAGCCTTTACTTTAGCTGGATCAACTTCAATGCCCTTCTTTGAAACTATGTATCCTAAGAGCTTTCCAAAAGTGACACCAAAAGCACACTTCTTAGGATTTAGTTTGAGACTAAATTTTTCCATTATGTCTAGTATCTTGCTCAAGTCATTTAGATGTTCATTTCTAATCATAGATTTTGCTAAAGTACCATCAACATAATCCTCCATAGTCTTATGCATCATATCATGAAAAATAGATGTCATGGCTCTTTGATATGTAGCACCAACATTCTTAAACCCAAATGGCATGACATTCCAATAGAAGGTGCCCCATGCACATGTGAAAGAGTTTTCTCTTGTTCCTCTGGAGCAATTTTTATTTGATTATATCCAGAAAAACCATCCATTAAAGAATACATCTCAAAGCCCATAGTCATGTCCACTATCATATCAATGTTAGGTAGTGGAAAATCATCCTTAGGGCATGCTCTATTTACATCTCTAAAGTCTGTGCATACTCTGATTTATTTATCTAGTTTTAAAATAGGTACAATATTAGAGATCCATTTTGCATAATCAATAACTTGGATGAATCCAGATTTTAGTAGTTTCTCTAATTCATCTTTTACCAAGAGTGCAACATGAGGATGCATCTTTCTTAATTTTTGTTTAACTAGTTTTATTCTAGGAGCTATAGATAAATGTTGCATTATAAGATCAGGATCCAACCCTGGCATATTTGAATATTTCCATGTAAAGTTGATCTTCTTCTTTGTCAGGAAGGTTGTAAATTTTTGCTTCTCTTCTTCTGATAAAGATTATGCTACATGGATCAACTGTGGTTCCTCTACTATTCCCAAGTTGATGGATTGAGTGGGTTCAATTAGAATTGGAGATATGTCCTATAAATGACTCAGAAGGACATCAAATATCTCATCCTTAGGCACCTCAAAGAGGTTTTCACCTTTAGATATGTCTTTTATTTTTACTTTTGTAGGTTTTGAGACTGCCACAAAGTGATTTTCACCCTCAGAACTCCTTTTCTTTTTATTCTTATTCTTAATTTTTTGACTAAGATACTTGATGTCTGACTCCATCATGCTAACGCTCAGTTCACTAATGGAAGTCCTCATAGGCTCAACTGCATTGAGGTAGCAAGCAAGGGCATAGTCATTCAAGAAGGTATAAATACCATGGCTTGGGTTTGTGGAGGTTTGATCAAGAAGTTCAAGATGTTGGATAGTCAAAGTGGTGAAAGATTGGGAAAGAGTGTTTATGGATATGGATATGTCATCATCGGTCCTAACCTGATGCTTGAGTTCAAATGTGATATTACAACTTAAGACATTCAATTCATGAATAGGCTTAATGTCATTGTGATAGTCCACTTCAGCCATCGGTGGATCAAACTCGATAAGTTCATCATTTTGCTCTAGACTTACGTTGGGTTTAGGTGCATATTGGTGAATAACATCAACATGTTTCTCTGTAATAAGTTCATCTTCTTTTGGAATGGCTCCCCATTCATAGTCATTAGATTCTTCATCTATGTCTCTAGGAAATCTAAGAACATGAGTAAAGTTAAGATGAATACCCCAAGAAGGGTTACCCTCAGATTCTGATTTGAATTCATACTCATGGAAATCTATCTCAAAATAACTACTACCTTCCTCTTCTTGATTGCCTTCGAGATTAGCTAGTTCTTGTGTTGCAACTATCTCTTGCTCTATAGTAGGTTCTTTTATTTCTACTACATTAATTATTTTTATTGGATCATCTTCAGCTTCAAGGAGATTTTTTATTTCTTTAGGAAAATGCTCATAAGGAATGAGCTCATTAGTGGTGTCAGAATCATTACTATCAGATTGTTCAGTTATTTCCCCCTTTATTTGATCTACTACGGAAGGCTCAATTGTTTTAGAACATGTGGGGAATTCTTGCTAAGATAGAAAGGCTTCTTCGTGTATCCTAGACCTATCATATTCTTGTTGGCTTGACCACGATGTTCAAGAGGTGATAGAAGACCCTTACCATGGATTTCTAGAGGTCCTTTTCCAATATATCCCATTTTAGCTATCAGTTTATCCCCTGGGCCATATGACTTAGTAGGAACTTTCGATACTTTAGAGTTACCAGCTTGAACAACTTGGGATTCAGGTTCATCTTTGTAAAGCCATGCAAGCACAACTTCATCTTCTTCAAATTCTTGCTTAGGTACTTTCTCTGCAACAAATTTTCCATTATATGCCTCAAGAGGTTCTTTAGATTCTGGTTTGAACTATTTTAGAGCTTGCTCATAAGACTTAGGTGAGATAGGGAGAGATGTTAAAGACAAGATTGGCTCTATAGTATATTCTCCCATACCATTTTATTTGATATTGACCTCTTTTGCAATATCTTCCATCTTAGATGTGGATGCTACATCTGTTTGCTTAAGGAAGATTCTTTGTTATTAGGAACAAGTTTATCCACATTTTCTTTCAAGGTATTGCAAGTTGTTGAGACGTCAGCTAGAATGGTTACCTCTACTCCATCATAAGGAAATTTCAAGCACTGATGGTATGTAGAAGGAATAGCTTTCATTTCATGTATCCAGGGTCTCCCAAGAAGGATGTTGTAAGCATAAGGTATATCAAGAACTTGACATAGAGTACCTTTGATGACAAGACCTGTTCTGATAGGTAGGACAACTGTTCCCTTGGAGGATCTTTCTTCTTCATCATATGCTTTGATAGTTATTTTCTTTCTAAGATCAATGGTTGTTTCTAAAAATCCCAATTGTGTGATCAAGCTATAAGAACAAATATTCAGACCAATGCCTCCATCTATCAACACACATTTGACATGATGGTTTTGGATCAAGACTTCAATATGTAAGGGCTGGTTATGCGGATGAATCAAGGAGTTATCATCATCCTCTGAAAAGGAGATATATTGTGGAGATGTAAGATGACCAACCATAGCCTGGAATGTGTCTAAATCAAGGTTATCAAGAACATTGGATCCAAGCAGAGCTTTGTCTAGGATGGCTCTATGAGCTAGAGATATCCAAAGCAACTCAAACATGGATATTTTTGCATTAGTATGTTGGAGTTGTTGAATGATACTGTACGAAGTAGGCCTCATGTCCTTAGGATTTGAAGATTTAGATGTTGCCCTCTGTTTAGAAGTGGAAGACAGATTGAAAGGCACCTTAGGGACATTTGATTGATCGGGGATTTGTCCTTGTAGGTGTGCCTAAGCTTGTGATCGAGTAACTATGTTAGATGATTGATTTTCTCTATCTCTTCTTACAATTGTGATGACATTGCAACGCTCAGATAGGCTTGGTTCAACCATATTGATAATAGTATTATTTCTAGGATAGGCATAATTGACCTTAGCACCCACATTAGGCTAAGAAGATGAATCTCCTTGGCTATGCTTCGGAAATGGTTCAGTGAATGCTATGTGATCATTATTTCTTTTAGGATTATCAATCGTGATTTCTCCATTATCAATCTTGTCTTGAATGGTATGCTTCAAGCTCAAGAAATTATTAGTTTTGTGACCTTTACCCTAATGGAAATCATAGAATTCATTCTCCCTCCACCATTTCGGCTAAGGGTCAGGATCAGATTTTTAGATCTCAAGCAAAGAGATGATGTTATTAGCTAGTAGAGTTCTCATAGCTGATTCCAAAGATTCTCCAAGAGGAGTGAACTTTCATTTATTATCAGTTGACCAAGATTTGTATTCTGGCTTCTTTTGAGATGATTTAGACACCTTTTGTTCTAAAGCTTTGATGGCTTGGGTGCCAATGGTTAGATTGAAAGCAGGTGCCTTAGATGGGGCATGGAGATTATCAACAATGCCATCTGTGACAATGCCCTTATTCTTGTTCCAATTTTTGTTCTTATCCTTAGAACTAGATTCATACTTGTCCTTTTGAAGTGTGACATCTCCTTTTTTCACAAGTACTTTTTTAATTTTGATTGCATTGTCTACCATCTTATCAAAAGATGTATGATTTTGCATTTGTAAAGGGTAGTTGATTTCTGGAACAAGATTGTTGATGAAGATTTCCAGCTTCTTAGTTTCTGGAATAGGCCTAGCATATAGAGAGAATTTCTTTCTCCATCTTTTGAGAAATGTCAGGAATAGTTCTCCTGGATATTGTTTAAGATTGCAGATATCAATCATGGTGACTGGATGTTGGATGTTGTAGGAGTATTGCTGATAGAACAATTTGATCAACTCCTCAAAGGTTTTGATTGTAGGAGGCATCCTAGAGAACCAATGAATGGTTGACCCTCCCAGAGATTGGGGGAAAAGAAACATCAGATAGGTCAGTTCGTGCATGAACTCCATATATTGAGTATAGAATTCTCTGACATGATCTTGAGGATCAAAGTTTCCATCATACTTATCATATTTTGGTATTTCCACCCTCTTAGGGAATGGTGGCATATACAAGTCTTTATCGAATGGAAAAGGACATAGGGCCTCCATGGAGAACTCCTTAGGTTCTTTTTCTTTTTCCATTTTTTTAAGTTTTACTTGCATGGCATGCATTTGTTTCATCATAGCCAAAATAGGAGTTTCTTTCTCATGTGTAATGATATCTTCCACATTAAAGCTGGGAGGAAGTTTAGCTCCTTGATGAGCTAACTCTAGAAAGTATGTTTCTCTATCTTATTTCAAGAAATGTTTCATCATTCTTTTGAAGTTATCATCATTTTGATATTGAGGAATTTCAACAGGTGTAGGTTCTTGATCCATACCATGTTGAGACTGAGCTCTTTGAGAGCCATGGTTTGTCCCTGCTTGAGACATGTTAGGATTTTTAGGGCTCCCTAGATTAGATTGAGGAGGGGTTTTTTGACTACCTCTGTGAGTTGATGGAGGGGGTGTCTAACCAATTTTCAATCAAAAATTGCCAAGACCATCATCTTTGTAAAGACCAAAATTGTAGAGTTGCTCAAGAGTTGGACCCTAGATAGTGGTCAAAGGTAAGGTATGAGATGTCTCCCCTGATTTATTATGAGAAGAAGCTCTAGTCTCCACCATTAACCTTGGGTGAAGAAAAAGAATACAATGAAGACAACTGAAGAAAGATATGATTCAAGAAGATCAAATGATGCAACCTTGTCAAAGTTTGATTGATTGAGGATAAGATTGGATGTAAATGAAGGATACTATGCTTTGGATGTATGGGTAGATGCCCAAAAGATAGCGGACATGAGTTCACAACACTTAGCTATTTTGAAGATGGATTGAAGATTGATAGTTATGACAAGGTTTTGACACACGATGAAAAAGACTCAAATCAATTAAACAAAAGGCTGAATCAAACTCAAGAGGCCACTTTAGGAAAATGATTGGATTCACTCTAGTTTCTGCTCTATCCCTGACACAGTGATTTTCTTGACAGAATCTGGAAATAGGCTGTAAAAGATGGGTCTCTGACAGTTTTTAACAGTTTCTGACAATTTTTTTTATAGATTTTTTTCAAACAACTTTCTAGAGGGTTGTACGATAGTGGGTAGGCTATGAAATGATAATTGAAGAGCTTGTACGATAGTTGAAAAACTTGCATGATAGTTGATAGCAGGATTTTTGACTTTCATTATTGACTGGTGGCAAAACTCGTACGACACTATACAAGCTATCATATGACAATCTAGGGGTTTTGAAATGACAATATCCAAAAGTCGTATGACTTTCTAACTTTATGGGATGACTTTTGACTCTAGAAAGGTGTTTGACATTAGATTTTACAATTTTTTAGGTTTTCAGTTTCAATTGTTCACAAAATTGTTTGTCCAAATTTGAAGATTGTACTGGATTGATTCATTCTTAGTAACTAGATAGATAAATAGGCACGCAAAACAACAAGCAAGTGATTTCAAGCATGTCTGAAAATAATGAATAGGGGACAAAGAAACCCTACGTATGAACAACCAAGTGACTGAATGTGCTAATCGCTAGGAATGCTAACATTGTATGTTCCAAAAAGTTTTGCAATAACGCACATATTCCTAGAAAATGAAAATTTGGCCTTGCTAGGGTTTGTAATAATGGTCTGACTCTACAACTTTTGTGATCTCAAGAGGGCGAACTCCAATCCAGGTGCACCAGGGTTTTGACACAGTCTGAGAAATTAATCAATCAGGAGCTGCTAGGGAGATCTAACAGCCCAACAAGAGACCACACCTATGAAGATTTCCTCCACAAGGACATTTATATAGCGGTTGTTGCTACCATGAAAAAAATGACTATTACTGTTTGAGGTTCCGTCAATGTGGTTTACCCAATTAAGGGAATGTCCACTATGGTTAACCCTCTCTAAAGGTGACTCAAAAAAGATACCACATGGAGATTGGTTCCAGATTCAAGGATCTAAGTTTCTAATACCACCCAAAAAGGAGTAGAGCATAGTCCTCTAGCCTTTCCACTTTTAACCCAAGCAAAGCAGATAGATTAATTCGACATGCTAAGACCAAGATTATTTCACAAAGATCTATGATGTCAACCACTTATGATCTATCAACCTCTCTGGAGAGAGAATGTATCAATTAGAAGTTGAAGATGCACAAATCTAGTAGAACGTGAGACGCTCTCAGTAACCTCCCTACCTACAAGGGTTCCTTCATTGAGAAGAGTTTCACTAGAAACCCACTCTCTCAAGAACCGCAAATAGTGTTCATAGGGCCTATTTACTATGTGTAACAAAGATGCTGAAAAGAAAATCTATGTTCATTTTTATAGCCCAAAATGAAATCTGTGATATCAAAGCAATAAAAGGTCACACAAGCCAGACACGTGAGATGTTCATTTTAGTCCAAATCAAAATTTTATCAGTTGAGAAGATTACCTAAATTTATCACAATGCACTTAGTATATTTTTACCTATTTTTAGCAACTCTCACGCTTTTCCCAATCAAAATCAGCAGAAATCAATCAGAAATAATGAATTTCAATTGTTAATGTTAGCTTTCAGTCCAAATCTAGAAATCAAATATGAAAAACTAGTTGAAAAAGTGAAATGACAATTGAAACCTGGCACTAAAACTCATATGACAATGGGTCACCTCCCAAATGACAGCCCAGAAACTCATACGACAATGGGTATAAGATCATACAACAACAGAGCTTCAAAATGAAATTATGTTTCTGATGGTATGATCCTTGATCAAATCAACTATCGTATGACAATGGGTCCTTCCTGGTATGAGTTTCTGACAAAACTCATATGAAAATTGTACAGATAGAAATTAAAAATTGCATCTTGGAATAGAAAATGACAAGAAGATGATAGAAATTGAATGGAAACCCATTTCAGGGCCCCATGGTGGGTGCCAAAAATGTGTGTGTGAATTTTGTACCTAGCTATAGACACAACACTTCAGTAAAACATTAGAGGTTAGCTAAAATCAAAATCATGTAGTGAAATAGAAACTAATCTAACCAAGTGATTTACTGCCTTCTAGTAGGTGCGCGTATGATATTCTTTGATTGGACCAAGATCAGTGACCTTGACGACACCTAAATGAAGGATTTGAATGTAGATTCTAGATATGAGATGAATGCAAATTAATCTATATTTTTGGATTTTCTATGCAATAAGATGAGATAAACTGATATGAATCTATTCTATATGAGAAACTGATATGACATGCAATTAATCTAATCAATGATATGCTAAATAATATGAATGCTCAAAAACAATGAAAATCTCACAACAGCTTTGATTTGCAAAGATTGATTCTTCGATCACCAATTCGCCAGCATGAGGATGCAATTCATGGATGGATGCAAATGAAGAGTTGAGGCCTTAATTTATAGAAATCCAGGACTTTGGAGGTGCATGGGAAAAACCATAAATCACTCTTGAGAAAATCAGGTTGATTTTTAAGTTATCAAGAATTTAGAGATAGATTAACTCACAAAAATCATGCAAATCAACTTTTTGATTTAATTCAGAAGTTGAGATCAGTTTTTAACTCAAAAGTGAGTTGAGTTTATTTTTAAAACAACTTGAATTGATTTTTTGATTTAAAGTTTAACTACTTTTTGGATGTACATAATTAATTATGAATTAAATAAATAAATAAAGTGATTTATCCTCAACTTAACTGATTTTAAAAATAAAATAATTATTTATGGGTTAATCAACTATTAAATCAAACTTTTATTCAAAAACTATATTATTAAATTTGACAATTGACATTAATTAATTAAATAAGAATTTAATCAATTAGTCATAGGATATTTGATTTATTGTCAAAATTTAAATAATACAATTTAGGAATAAATATAATTAAATCTAATTAAATAATTAAGTGGCAGTATTAAATCTAATTAATTAAATATTCATCATATTCAATTAATCAACTTTAGCATAAATAGGATTTATCGCCAAATAATCATTAAATTAAACATAATTAGGATAAATAGGAATAAGGAATATTCCCTAATGTAGAATTTAGGATAATCAATTAAGATTTGATATTGTGCTGATGTGCCTTAGGTTAAGACTTTGATGTCAATTTCATTCAAATTGAAGATGTAGGAGGTTAATGAACCTACAGCCCATTTTTGGGGTATTACAGCTCTCTATCTGACCCCTTCTCCCTTGGTAAATCCATTTGTCAAGGCTACTCCCTTTGCCCTGCTCTTTTTGTTATTGTCTCTGATACCCTCACCTACATTCTTAGGGACAATTCCATTTCCCTTGCTGTCAAAGGCATCACCTTGCCCGATGATTTATGAGCTTATTAACTGCCAATTTGCTGATGATACCTCTATCTTTTTTGAAGCTTCTGAAGATAATTTTGAATCCCTTCATAATAAAATCATCTCCTTCTTCTCTATCTCTCGTTCTCGCCTTTCCCACTCTAAATCTATTTGCCTGGGTTGGAATGATCAACCTCCTGTTTGGCTTAACAAATTTAATTTTCAATGGGGTGGCCCTCAAATTTTTTTTGGTATCTCAGTATCCCTTTCTCTATAGAACCCTCCTTTAAGGATATGTGGTTTTGGGTGAAAGATAAGATTTATAAAAAGCTCAATAAATGGCATAACAGATCCCTCTCATTGGCCGGTAGAGTTCAAATATGCCAAAAGATTCTCTCTTCCTACAATGTTTACTATTCCTTTGCATGGATGTTTAACAACTATCAAATTTTGGAAATCCAGAAGGCCATTAGGAATATTTTTTGGTCTGATGGAAAAGGAAATAATAAATTCCATGTCGTGAAATGGGAATGGTGTCACACTCACATGCTTCTTGGGGGATTGGGTTTTAAAGACCTTAAGACCCAAGGGACTACCCTTGCTGCAAAATGGATCTTCCACTCTCTAGATGGTGATGAACCATGGAAGGTCCTTATTATATGTAATATTGAAAGAGGGATCCCTCAGAAGGCTAAGACATGGAAGAATCTTCCTCTCTATGAAATCATTGAGGGTAACTTCCATGTCCTTGTCCAAGGCTCTATGGTTTTTAAAACTATTTGGAAAGCATGGGAGCATATAAATTAATAATTTATTCCTAATAGGACCTTCTTTGATCATAACCAGCTATATGGTGAAAGATCCATTTGGTGGAATCTTCACCTCTTAGGTAAACCCCTTTCCCTCTCCCAATGGTGTTCTGCTAACTACTGGAATAATATTGGCATCTCTCAACTTATCTATCTTTTTGAGAAAGACAACCTTATTAGTTGGGAGGACGTTAGATCCAAATTCCACATTCCTCCATCTCAAAAGAAGACCTACAACATGGTTGTCAAATCCTGTAAGGACCTCTCCGCTACCAGTCATATTGATTCTCATATGTTTTTGAAGCTTAAATGGTCGGATGGTACTATTGTGTCTAAAATTAAAGCCAAAAACATTTACAAAGTTATTGATTCTAATGATGCCATCATTAAGCATGTCAATAAGCTTTGGTATACTGATCTGGATACTAATATATGGAAAAAATGCTTTGATAAACTTTGGAAGTCTCCTATTGACCCTAAGATCAAGTGCTTCAAATGGCTTATGTTACTTGACATACTCCCTCTAAGGAAAGATCCTACTTCTTATGAATTATGTAGCATTTGTAGACTTCCTGATTCCTATAGACATATTTTATTTCATTTTACTTTTGCTAAAGAAATATGGCTTATGTTTGGTATCACCTATCCTAAGTATGTGAATATATTTGAAATTATCATTGGCTACATCCCTGGTTTAAATAAGGATACTAACCTATTCTAGAACATTCTATCTGCTAACATTCTTTGGTTGGTTTGGAAGTACATAAATGAAGAAAGGTATCAAGATACTCCTAGGTCCCTTACTGAGTCTTTTCAAAAACTCACCTATTTTAAAATCTTCTCGTAGGTTAGTGTTAACATGATGATTTAAAGAAAGAAGCTGAAAAGATTCCTTCAAATGGGGCACTCCACCATGTTCATTTATGAATTGAAAGATGGCTATGAGTGGAGAAGACACATATACAACCTTGTTACCTTTGAGGAGACTATGAAGAATCTCACACACAAGAGATCAATAAGAAAAAAAAAATGTAGTGGATGACCAAATCAACATGCTGGCCCAAATCCAAGAGAAGAAGAGCATTGTTTGGATGGAAGGACCTTTAGGTTGGACTACCTGGGTTGAGTCCCATGAGGATATTCTTCATTAAGTTTTAGTTCTTCTTTTTGCTATTCTTTTTTAACATGTATTGTAATTAGTTTTGTTGCTACTTTGATGTTCTCGGGTTGAGGCTTGGCCTCTTTCTATACTCTTCATTGTAATTGTTTTGAAGCCCTTATAGTTAATACAAAAAATTGGAAAAAGGAAACTTGGTTTAATTATTTTGTAAATCAGAATCATTAAGAAATAACATGTGGGCATCTTAGTTCTGATATATACTCTAAACCGTCCTGAGTGCTGAAATATTTTCTTCTTAATATAATGTTCTCAATTAAAAAATAAAAAAACAACTCCAAAAAAGTGGGAAAAGATCTGAAGATTTTATTCGGGCTCTTTTTATCTTCTCCCTGCATTTTTTTTCGAACATTTTAAGGTTTAATCTAATACTAGAAAATCAATGGTAGCCCACAGTTTATATTGAAATAAAGTGCCAATGGTTTGGACATTAACGGGGAAAAATAAAATATGGATTCTTGTTTCATTTTAGGGTTGTCTGATATAAAATTCTCTATTCAAAATAAACTAAATTTGATGCATATTTTAATATACTATTAGAAAATTAAAAAGAATGTCTACTAGTGTGTATTTCATGGCAATGTTGAGTAGCCTAATACCATAAAAACTTATTAATATTACAAGTTGGATGGACCAAATTATCCTCAGACTTGAATGCACATTGTATGAATGCATAATACGTGAATTTGAAATAAAAGAGGGGTTAAAATTTATTCAAACAAGAAGAAATATAGAGCACAGACATCAAACAGGCCTATCAAGATTCACTAAGTGATTTAACTTTGAGAAAAACCCATAGATAATTGACCCTTATCCACAATATTCCAATTTTTCATGTAATCAGAAGCCCATTTGACCAGACAATCTATGACCCCATTCCTCTCCTAAGGGATATGAGTGAAAGTAATAGAATCCAAAGCACACAAATTAAAAATCTGGTTAACAACCAAAGCTAACTACCAATTAACATCCTCATAATGCTGCCAAGTCAAGAGATGCACCACCACCTGCAAATTTCATTCACAAATGAGCTTGCTCAATCCAAGAGCACAAGTACGCTCCACAACATAAAAAATAGGAATAGCCTCCATAAAAATTTTAGTATGATGACCTTTACAAATAGAAAATATATATTGAACTCCACCAATACTCGCAGGATTTGAGTTTCCTCAAGAAGAGTCATTCGTGTTGATTTTTAAAATGCCCCACGGAGAAGTAATCCACCTCCCCACCATATTTGTCTTCCAAAGAGGGTGTCTACATCTATTTCTCATGAACTGGCCTTGTGGAGAAGAAATAAGGAGACAGTTATAAAAAATAACATCACCAAGATTCATAGCCTCTATCAAGTCACATTTTACTGAAATAGTTTCTCCCAAAGAATGTGTTGGTTGTGGATTATTCCCTTTGATCTTCAACTTGCAGATTTACACTTTGATGGATAATTTAAATAAAACTCTGACTCTATCACCACTCCAAAGTCCACAAGGAAGAGGGCCAACTGACAAGGATCAAAAGATCCTTCTACACTTTGAGCTTCAGTGCTCAGGTGGGTGTACCCTTGACTCACTTCTCTAAAGGAGTCTAAAACAATATTCCACTATATCTCATATAAGATTGTTAAAGATTTATCAAATAATGTTTGTGTTTGTAGTTGTTAACCATGCATACCTCAAGAGGAAGGACCAGTGCCTTATCCCAGGGCTCAGAGTCACCTAACTGTATACCTCAACTGAATACCTCAAATCAAAGACAATGGAATCTGAGGTAAGTGCTTTGCCTATTACCCCTTTCCCTCAAGCACAAGGACATCAAATTCTAGACCTGGCTACAAACTCACTGAATTCACCTAGAATACTTTAATCCTAACTTTGTTAGGAACTCAAAGATAAATTCAAAATACTCTTTGTTTACCATATGTTAGCACACTTTGTGAAACTAACATAGATGAGCTTAGAGACAAGCAAGAAGACATACAAAAGATACAAGATTGGGATTCAAAATGTTCTCATTAACACAATCAGGATCAACATACAATCAGAATGATACCAAGATTAGAAAAGTCACAAAATTAGACTGCTATCAATATATTACAGTCAAAACCAGGGACCAAAAGCAACAATGTTTTTGGAACCCTTGCAAAATCCAAAATTTTGCAACTTATACCCCCTAGTCATCTTGAAATCTGCAACAAGCTACAGATGACTAGGGTTAGGGTTTCAACCACCCAACCTGCTGGAAATGGTCTAAAAAGTTATTACAGGGGTGGGAAACATAGGAAACTAGAATTGATCCTCAATCATGAAAGTCTTCTCTGCAAGTACAAGGGATCACAAAACTGGGCTCAAAAGGACACCCTGCAACATGCCTTGAGCACACAACCACCATGGTACAAGCTTTGCAAATGATCCAACAACACCTTGGACCACACCGCAAATGGAAAACCAGTCATATCTCACCGAACAGGGTCTACTCTGCAATGAATTCCATAAATTTGGTACTTTCTGGTCGCTAGAAGTTCTCTAGAAATTTAAATTTGAATCTTAATGGCTAACTCCTTGGCACCTGTAGAGAACGATGGCCCATGTTCAAACTGAGACTAGCTTTAAAACATAGTCATCTGATCAAACCTCCTTCATGGCTTTATGATTTTCCTCTAAAAGTGGCCCTACTAGACTTAGCGAATTGGCGACAAAGGACCTTCGCCAATTCATGAAACATTACACTCCTTCGCTAAATAACTTAGCAACTTCTCGACTACCATTCACGCAATCACCAAATAAACTAGCGAATCACCTTTTCTTCTCGTGAATACATGAACACATTAAATTTGTCAGCACCGTTAACTTCTTTATCCACTTCACCAAACACTAGACTGCACTTGGGCCTACCAGATGCCACATGTCACCATTTCATTTGTAGTTCACACCTGGTCATATTGACATGGGGCCCACTTCTGAGCACATCCATGTTGACCAATAAAAACTCAGCATCTAGCACCACATGGCATACGGTCCCACTCACATCGCTAGAGAAGATGCTAGATCAACGGATGGGGCATGATCTGAAGGGATGGGAATATTCCTTGAGATCATCCCCCGACCGTTGATTGAAAATCCACCCTGCAGGCCCCGCTAACAAGATCCACCTCAGCAAGCATCGACCATCGGGACCACACCCCTTTTCGCCAATGGGCCCCAAGGACATGTGGTAAGTGGTCACATGATCACATAGCCAAAAACTAGGCTATGCAATCATGCAATAGCCAATCACAGGCTGCCACATCATCATCTCTAGGACCACTGCCAAAGAAGCCTTACCCTTTTGGAGGATCAGATGGTTGTCACAAAAGTGCATAGCCTTGACAATTCCTTCGCACTTTAGTGACAACCATTAATGCTCCAACACGTCAGGACCCTCTGTCCAATCTAGAAACTAGGTCCCACCACACATCACACTTGCGCACTAAAGCAAAGTAAACCGCCAGGCAGCTGAATAGAAACTGGGACCCACATGACTAGGTGGCAAGTGGTCACATGATCACATGTCAGAAAAGTCTGACATACGGCCATGCGACAGCCAATCAGGAAGAGCTTGGACCCACCATCCACATCGGACTTGTGCAGTTAAGACATATGAACAAGGAGAGCCAATAGAAAAGAAGACATGCAAGGTCGAAAACACACAGGGTTTTCGGTGAAAGATCAAAAACACACAAAAATTTCAACATGACACAAAGGTAAACAAGGAAGCTAAAAACATCACGGGTTTTCAAAAACATTGCAAGTTTTTGACACTGTGTTAGAATTTGAGACAATTTCCTGCAGACCTTGAAATTCGAATAACTTTTTGGATTTTATGATTCAGCACATGCAAATTGGACCAAAGCTTGGTGACAACACAAGGAACACAGGGCAGGACACAAACCATGAAACATTTGCACGGAGGAGGCCATTTTCAAAGGATTTTGCTATGACAGAAAAATGGCCTAATAGTGGCTCTAGTTGGGGATGCATGCCTTCTGCAGGCATAGCAAGAACTTAGAATCATTGGTTAAAGCAGACCATCCCACTAGACAAAAATGTAGACAACAAGGAACAAGCAGGTCAAGACAAGGAACCAGACCAAAAACTAAAAGACCAGGGTGAAACAGGGTAGGGGCAAGCAACCTATATACAAAAATTTACAATATTCACAAAAGGATCATGGCCCCAAAACTTTTGATTAGGTCTTTCCTCTATCAAACAAGTAATTTTCATCTCCACTTAGCAAAGGAAAGCTAAAAATACATTTCTCATCCATCCTGCCAAAAACAATGTGATCCACATTCCGCACATTATATAAAAAATGATCACCATACTCACCATCATCTGGGGAGAAAGTGTCACTAAACTGCCATGAATATTGATCACTTTGTGACATTGAAACATCACACTCTTCATTATCACTAACTTGCTGAAAAATAAAACACTGCTTCTCAATCCCATGGCTGGAAACATTTAAAAATTGCTCATTAGTCTGCAAAAAGGAATAAACCAGTTCTATCTCTTCACTTTGCAAACTAAGGTAGGACCTCTCAAAAAAAAAATCTGATTGCATGAAGATGGGAACATCTTGTTGATCACAAATTACATCAGCATCTTCTAAAAGGGATAAAGTATTGTTAGCTAATGACCTATTAGTCATTTGTAAATCTGAGAAAGCCCCTTCAAACTTACCACATTTTCTAGCATCAGAATGTAAACAAGGACCACTGACATTAGGCTCTTGAAAAATTGAGTCCACACTAGCACACATATCACCATACTCATAAGATGCAACATCATCATTTAAAACTTTGTCATTCATGGAAGAAAAATATTCTGATTTCTCACAGTAGGAAGATAATATGCCATTATTTATATCTGGTTCACTTGAATCTGCAACCTCCATGTCCTCTTCAAACAATGGATTGATATTTCCATGTAACATTCCTCTTTGATCATTGTGACAAAAAATGGGCTGATCATCATCAGAATTCTCATCATATAAGGCATTGGTAAACACCTTAAACTCACTACCCATTTTATTTTCATGGAGACTCTCAACATATGAAGAAAGATCAGAACCATATGAAGATTTATAGTCATCATCACCATATTCAAACCGATTTGTACAATGCAAAAATTGAGATGCATTTTCATCTTCAGATTCAGAGAAAGAATTCATACCTTCACTTCCAAATGAACTTTCACTTTCATTATTACTTTCTTCTTCCCATGTCACATTTGACTCATATGAAGGCACCTCAGCATCACTGCCTTCATCATTCCCTCTGCTAGTGCTGCATATATCATCCTCATTTGAGAGAGGGGGTAAAAAATATTGTCCCACAACATCTTGTGTAAAGTATTCATAGTAGGGACTACCATCAACAATAGATTCCTTTTCTATTTCTTGATGATCACAAGTTCCATCATTAGCACCAGCATCACAAGATTCATCATTCTTAAATGAACCCATCCATTTCTTAACTTTTTCTAGTGCTACATTTCTAATAGAGGCAGTCCAACCAACTGATTCAGGCATACTACGCACTAAAAACATTTCAGTATACTGGAAATCTTGAAGCTCAATACCCATAAGAAGTTCATCACAAGCTATAAGAAATTTCTTATAGTATGAGTGGGATGACCCTTCTTTCCATTCCCCTATTGCACATCTTAAAATCCTTGTACAAGTCTATTGGATTCTTTGACTTATTAGATAAATGTCTCTTTCTCTATCAACATTTCTAAGGTCTGACTGATAACACCTAGACCTAGAAACATCATCCCGATCTATCAAAGCTGGAAACTCTATTTAATGTATTGACAACATAATACAACTTGTTCTCATGACAATACTTTTGTTCAAACCCATGCAACCAATGACTTTATTAAACCTCAACATATTTTTGATACTCATTACAAAACTAAAACTTTTATCTAGAAATATGATCAAACCTTCAAGACTGACTTCCCTTTTCAACAGTGACTTGTTCACCTAATTAGGGACTGTTCTTGCTTAATGAAATAAGATTACCTAGAGATGTTGTGAATGCTGCAAAATATTGATCTAAAGTCTCCTCCAAACCACCTTTAAAACTTTGGTAGAGCTGCCACCTCTTTGCAGAGGACAAATCTAAAATAGCTGAGGACCTCTTAAACTCTGAACCTTCATCAAAACCAACAATCACAAGACAACCTCGCAAGATAACTGCTTGTCAGGATTGCAAATGTATCACACTTGTTATAAAACACTGACCAAACAGAGACTCAGAGTCACCACTCAACACTTAGTGAGAAAATATTACAAATGTATTTTGTTCATTTGACTCTGTAACTTCAACCAGGACCCTGGGATGATCTAGCCAAGCAAGGAAGCTTGCTGTCTTTTACCTCTTCCCCAGTAGAGTCACCATTTTGTTGGTTGTGGATTATTCCCTTTGATCTTCAACTTGTAGATTTACACTTTGATGAATAATTTAAATAAAACTCTGACTCTATCACCACTCCAAAGTCCACAAGGAAGAGGGCCGACTGACAAGGATCAAAAGATCCTTCTACACTTTGAACTTCAGTGCTCAGGCGGGTGTACCCTTGACTCACTTCTCTAAAGGAGTCTAAAACAATATTCCACTATATCTCATATAAGATTGTTAAAGATTTATCAAATAATGTTTTTGTTTGTAGTTTTTAACCATGCATACCTCAAGAGGAAGGACCAATGCCTTATCCCAGGGCTCAGAGTCACCTAACTATATACCTCAACTGAATACCTCAAATCAAAGACAATGGAATCCGAGGTAAGTGCTTTGCCTATTACCCCTTTCCCTCAAGCACAAGGACATCAAATTCTACATTTGACTGCAAACTCACTGAATTCACCTAGAAGACTTTAATCCTAACTTTGTTAGGAACTCAAAGATAAATTCAAAATACTCTTTGTTTACCATATGTTAGCACACTTTGTGAAACTAACATATATGAGCTTAGAGACAAGCAAGAAGACATACACAAGATACAAGATTGGGATTCAAAATGTTCTCATTAACACAATCAAGATCAACATACAATCAAAATGATACCAAGATCAAAAAAGTCACAAAATCAGACTTCTGTCAGTATATTATAGTCAAAAATAAGGGACCAAAAGCAACAATGTTTTTGGAACCCTTGCAAAATCCAAAATTTTGCAACTTATACCCCCTAGTCATCTTGAAATCTGCAACAAGCTACAAATGACTAGGGTTAGGGTTTCAATCACCCAACCTGTTGGAAATGGTCTAAAAAGTTATTACAAGGGTGGGAAACACAGGAAACTAGAATTGATCCTCAATCATGAAAGTCTTCTCTGCAGGTACAGGGGATCACAAAACCGGGCTCAAAAAGACACCCTGCAACATGCCTTGAGCACACAACCACCATGGTACAAGCTCTACAAATGATCCAACAACACCCTGGACCACACCGCAAATGGAAAACTAGTCATATCTCACCAAACAGGGTCTACTCTGCAATGAATTCCATAAATTTGGTACTTTCTGGTCGCTGGAAGTTCTCCAGAAATTCAAATTTGAATCTCAACGGCTAACTCCTTGGCGCCTGCAAAGAACGACGACCCATGTTCAAACTGAGACCAGCTTTAAAACACAGCCATCCGATCAAACCTCCTTCGTGGCTTTATGATTTTCCTCTAAAAGTGGCCCTACCAGACTTAGAGAATTGGTGAAAAAGGACCTTGACCAATTTGTGAAACATTTCACTCCTTTGCTAAATAACTTAGCGACTTCCCGACTACCATTCACACAATCACCAAATAAACTAGCGAATTTCCTTTTCTTCTCGTGAATGTGCAAACACATCAAATTTGTCGGCACCGTTAACTTCTTTATCCACTCCGCCAGACACTAGACTGCACTTGGGCCCACCAGATGCCACATGTCACCATTTCATTTGTAGTTCATGCTCGATCATACTGACATGAGACCCACTTCTAAGCACATCCATGTTGACCAATAAAAACTTAGCATCTAGCACCACATGGCATATGGTCCCACTCGCATTGCACAGAGAAGATGCCAGATCAATGGATGGGGCATGATCTCAAGGGATGGGAATATTCCTTGAGATCATCCCCCGACCGTTGATTGAAAATCCACCTTGCAAGCCCCGCTAACAAGATCCACCTCAGCAACCATCAACCACCGGGAGCACACCCCTTTCTATCAATGGGCCCCAAGGACATGTGGCAAGTAGTTGCATGATCGCATAGCCAAAAACTGGGCTATGCGATCATGCGACAGCCAATCACAGGCTACAACATCATCATCTCTGGGACCACTACCAAAGAAGCCTTACCCTTTTGGAGGATCAGATGGTTGTCACAAAAGTGCATAGCCTTGACAAGTCCTTCACAGTTTAACGACAACCGTTGATGCTGCGACATGTCAGGACCCTTTGCCCAATCTGAAAACTAGGTCCCACCACACATCACACTTGCGCACTAAAGCAAAGTAAACCACCAGGTAGCTGAACAGAAACTGGGACCCGCACGGCTAGGTGGCAAGTGGTCACATGATCGTATGTCAAAAAAGTCTAACATGCGGCCATGCGACAGCCAATTAGGAAGAGCCTGGACCCACCATCCATGTCGAACTTGCACAATTAAGACATATGAATAAGAAGAGCTGGCAGAAAAGAAGACATGCAAGGTTGAAAACACACAGGGTTTTTGGTGAAAGATCGAAAACACACAGAAATTTCAACATGACACAAAGGTAAACAAGGAAGCTGAAAACATCACAAGTTTTTGAAAACACTGCAGGTTTTCGACACTGTGGTAGAATTTGAGACAATTTCTTGCAGACCTTGAAATCTGAATAACTTTTTGGATTTTATGATTCAGCACGTGCAAATTGGACCAGAGCTTGGTGACAACACAAGGAACACAGGGTAGGACACAAACCATGAAACATTTGCAGGGAGGAGGCCATTTTCAAAGGATTTTGCTATGATAGAAAAATGGCCTAACAGAATGAACAATTTCCCACCACAAGTGGTGAGCCCCCAACAACACATTTTGAAAGATCCACCTATTCCTCTCCAACCAGATATGCCAAATAATAAAAGAAGGATCAAGATTCCAAGGAACTTGAAGTAAATAAGTCTTGATAGGAGCCTTTCCCCATTGAACAAAGAACTTAGGTAAAGAAGAGTTATGCTAACAAGATTGATTCCAAAAATCCTACCAAAATTGCTAAATATGTCTAGTGAAGGAGCACTGGAAAAAGAGATGAGAGATTATTTATTCAATATTATAACACAACACACATATTAAGGGGCCTTGAAATCCATACTTACATAAATTATCTCAAGTAAGACATCGATTGTGGACCACCAGCCACATGAAAAAAATTCACTTAGGCCATGAGAAATTGTACCAAACTTGTTTCCACTAAGGAACCTAAATGTCCCCAAAAGTCTACCACACTAGCTCAACATAACCTATCGAAACACAAAACTTTCCAGATAAATCACTACTTTCCCAAGCCACTGTAATACCCTGAAAATGGGCTATAGGTTCATTAACCTCTTACATCAACAATTCGATTGAAATCGACATCAAAGTCCTAACCTAAGGTACATCTGTCCATCAGTTTATCAAAAACCTAATTGATTATCTTAATCCTGCATCGGGGAATATTCCTTGAATATTCTTAATTTATCATAATTATCTTTAATTGAATATTATTTGGCAATAAATGTCATTATTTATCCTAAAGTTGATTAATTGAATATGATGAATATTTAATTAATTAATTTAATTCTGCCACTTAATTATTTAATTAGATTTAATTGCATTTATTCCTAATTAATATTGTTTTTATTTTGACAATAAATCAAAATTCCTACAAACAATCAATTGAATATTTATTTAATTGATTTAAAAGCAAATTTGTCAAACTTAGGGATTTAATTGGAATAAAGTTTGATTAAATAATTGATTAACCCATAAATCAATAGTTTTAATTCAAAAATCATTTAAGTTGAGAATAAATCAATTTATTTATTAAATTAATTCATATTAAATCATGCACAATCAGAAAAGCAGTTAACTTTTAATCAATTTTCAAATTCAATTTGTTAACTTTCTAAACTCAACATCTGATGATGAGTTGAAAAAGAAAACTAAACTCTATTTTGAGATAAAAACTGCTTTTGCATGATTTATGAGTTTATTTATTCTTAATTTCTTGTTAACTCAAAAATCAACCTGAGTTTATCAAGAGTGTTTTATGGTTTTTCTTATGCATCCTCAAACCTTGGATTTCTATAAAAACAAGGCTCAACTCTTCATAATCCATCTCTCAAATTTGCACAATTACTCTGGCGAAATTACATACGAAGAATCAAACTTTTGCGATAGACGACTTTGTGATATCAATTCATAATTTTTCATAGTTTTGCATAGATTTTCATATAAATTCATATCATTCTTAGATTAAATCTGCATATCATTTTCAATCAATTCTAGCTTAGATTCATACAGTTTTTCATCCTAATTGCATAGAAAATACAAAAATATAGATTAATCTGCATTCATTCTACATTCATCTTTTAGCATTAAATCCTTTGTTTAGGTGTTGCATTGTGACTGATCTCGGTCTAATCTGAGAATACATACTCGCACCTACTAGAAGGCAATAAATCACTTGGTTAGCTTAGTTTCAATTACTTGTAGATTTCAATTTTGCTAACCTCTAATGTTTTACTAAAGTGTTGTGTCTGTAGCTAGGTACAATTTTCACACACACAGCCACTACATCATTCCTAGCAAAGGTAGTGTGATCCAAAGACTCTACAATCTGAGCCATCTCCTACCTATCTTCCTTAGATCCTCTTGGAGGCCATCTAGAAGGATGTTTTAAGAGAAAATGAAATACCAACCAACAATTATGGGTAATATTATAATGGTCAACAATGTCCCAGCCAACAGTAGTAAAGGTATCACAACGGGCTTGAAGGTGGGGATGCGTAGAAAGGATAGAAGGATGACCATCCCACGAGTCCAACCAAAAAATAGCCTGAGATCCCATATGAAAGATCCAAAAGAGACTATTCTTTACCAATTGAGCACCAAGTTTCAAAGTGTTCTAGATCATAGAACCACTCGTCACCAAAGGAAAGCAGGAAAAATCAAACACATTAACACCTAGAAGATACTTATGGGTGAGAATATAAGTCCAAAGTTGATTATGGCTAGTACACTAGTTCAAATATAACTTAGCAACATGCACTTTTCCATTTAAAATATAAAAACATAATCCAAGGCCTCCCTCATTCTTAGGTATATACATAGTTTCCCACTTAACAAGGCTCTATTTAACACTTGATAAATTACCACTCCAAATAAATTGACAAGAGAGGGTATCAAATTCCTGAAGAAAACACATGAGAGAAGCCTAAACAAGATACTTTTATATAGAAAGAGATTGAATGAATAAATTAACAAGAGAGGGTATCAAATTCCTAAAGAAAATACATGAGAGTAGCTTGAATAAGATACTTAGCTTGTCAATAAAAATCTACCAAGAATACTTGGGATCTCTACCAATAGTAAGAGGAATGCCCAAATAAACAAAGGGAAGAGACCCAATCTGAAACCACAAAAATGTCAATAATACGTCTTTAAATGGCTTGAGGGGTGTTAAAGAAGAAAATGGAGGATTTATGCTCATTGAATTTCTAACCTAAAGCTGCAAGGTAAACATCCAAGGCTTGCCTAAAATATTTAGCTTCCTAAAGATGATCCAATCCCATAAGAGACATGTCATCCACAAACTAGAGATATGAGAGTTGTGGCAAGCCATCACCCCATTTCCCCCCATGAATCAAGCCCTGAGTAGCGCAAAAATTTATAAAATAACCTAGACCCTTAGCCAACATAATAAATAGGTAAGGGGAAATATGATATCCTTGGTGAAGGCCTCTGAAAGTACCAAAAGGCTCTGATGGTTCTCCATTCATAATAATTGAAAAAAAAGTAGAACTAACATAACCCATAGTCAAACTCACCCATTTTGGACTAAAGCCAAAGGCTAAGATAATTTTCTAAAGAAAAATCCATTTGAATCTAGCATAAGCCTTGGCCATGTCCAATTTAATGAATCTATCATAAGCTTTTTGCATATCTATTACACATAGTAAATAGGTCCTATGAACACTATTTGTGGATGATCTAGAGAGAGTGGGCTTCATTCACTTGTTCATGCATGCAAAGCTCTTCTTGACGAAAGATTCCCTTGTAGGTAGGGAGGATACTGTGATTGTCTCACGTTCTACTTGGTTTGGTCCTCAGCTTTTGATCAATATGTTCTCCGTCTTGAGAGATCGATAGACATAGTTGTTCACATCACAAATCTTGGTGAGATAATTTTAGTCTTAGTGTGTCGGATTAATCTATTTTCTATGTTTGGGTAAAAGTGATAAGGCTAGAGGATTATGTTCTACTCCCTTTTTGGGTAGTATCAAAAACTCAAATCCTTGGATCTGGACCAAGTCCCCATGTGGTATCTTTTGTGAGTCACCTTTAGAGAGGGTTAACTGTAGTGGACATTCCCTTTATTGGGTCAACCACGTGGATAGAACCTCAACCAGTAATAGCCATTTTCATCGTGGTAGCAAAAACCGCTATATAAATGTCTTTGTGGAAGAAATCTCCATAAGTGTTGTCACTTGTTGGGCTGTCAGATCTCCCTAGTAGCTCCTCATTGATTAAATTCTTGGACCGTGTCAAAACCTCAGTTCACCTAGATTGGAGTTCGCCTTCTTGAGATCACAAAAGTTGCAGAGTCAGACCATTACTGAAGACCCTAGTGAGGCCAAATTTTTCATTTTCTAGGACTATGTGCATTATTGAAATTTTTTTGAGGACATACACACGTAGCATCCCTAGGAATTAGAAAAATAAGTCACTTGATTGTTCATGCACAGGGTTTCTTTTTCCCTTGTTCATTGTTTTCAAACATGCTTGAAATCACTTGCCTATTGTTTGACATGCTTTTTTATCACTTGGTTATTGAAAATGAACAATCCTGAAATGAACTTCAAATTTGGACAGAAAAACTTGCAAAAAACTGATTCTGAAAACTGAGAAATTGCAAATCTAACGCAAAATTCCTTTCTGGAGTCAAAAGTCATCCCACAAGATCAAAAAGTCATATGATTTTTTCCCCTTTGTCATATCAGAACCCTTGGATTGTCTTATGAGAGCTTGTATATTATCATATGAATTTTGTCAGAAATCACAAGCAAAAATCAAACACCTGCTATCAACTATTGTACGATCATTACAATTATCATACGAGTCTTGTCAATTGTCATGTCAGAGCCTACCCAGACTCGTACGAGCTTGGAGAAAGTCGTATGAGAATTTTGAAAAATTGCTAGAAAACTCCCAAATTTGTCAAAAATCTAGTTTTTACAGCCTACTTCCATATTCTGTCAAAATATTCACTGTGTCAAGAATAGAGCAGAAACTAGAAAGAATCTAATCTATTCACCCAAAGTGGTCTCTTGAGTCTGATCTAGCCTTTTGATTTATCGGTTTGAGTCATTTTTCATCTTGTGTTAAAACCTTGTCAAAATCATCTTCAAACAAAAATGGCTAAGTGTTGCGAGCTTGTGTCTGCCATCTTTTGGGTGTCTACCCATACTACTAGGGCACAATATCCTTCATTTACGTCCACTATATCTTCAATCAATCCAATCTTGACAAGGTTGCATCATTTGATCTTCTTGAATCAAATTATTCCTCAGTTGTCTTCATCTTGCTCTTTTTCTTCACCCAAGGTTAATGGTGGAAACTAGAGCTTCATCACAGCAAAAACAAGGAGAAAAACCCAAATTCTCTTCAGTCGTATCTTCTGTGATTACTAAGACATTTCATCAACCTTTTGACATGACTAAATTTGTAGAATATGCTCTTGGAAATCTTTACTTGATAGGTGGTTACGTCACTCCTCTTGCATCAATCCATGCAGGTCATCAAATAACTCCTATATCAATCCACACAGGTCATCAAAAAACTCCTCATCGATCAATCCTTGGTAGTTCTCTTAAAAATACTATGTCTCAAGGAGGAGGTGCAAGCCAAGGGTCCCAAGGACATCAATCCCAACATGGTGTAGATCAAGAACCCACACCTTCTAAAATTTCTCAATATCAAAACAATGATAAATTCAAGAAAATGATGAGGCATTTTTTAAAAGAAGAAAAGGAGACATACCTCCTAGAGTTGGCTCGCCAAGGGGCTAAACTTCCTCCAAAATTTAATGTTGAAGATATCATCACACATGAGGAAGAAACTCCTATCACAACCATGATGAAACAGATGTATGCCATGCAAGTCAACCTCAAAAAACTCAAAACAAAGAAGGAACATAAAGAGTTCTCCATGGAAGCTCTATGCCCTTTTCCATTTGATAAAGACTTGTACATGCCACCATTCCCAAAGAGAGTGGAGATGCCTAAATATGATAAGTATGATGGAAAATTTGATCCTCAAGATCATGTCAGAGAATTCTATACTAAGTCTATGGAGTTCATGCACAAACCAACCTACCTAATGTGTCTTTTCCCTCGATCCTTGGGAAGGTCATCTATTCATTGCTTCTCAAAAATGCCTCCTACAATCAAGACTTTTGAGGAGTTAATCAAACTGTTCTATCAACAATACTCCTACAACATCCAACATCCAGTCACTATGATCAAAATTTGCAATCTGAAACAAAACTCAAGAGAACCATTCCTAACTTTTCTCAAATGATGGAGGAAAAAGTTTTCTCTATATGCTAGACCTATTCCAGAAACTGAGAAGCTGGAAATTTTCATCAACAACCTTGTTCCAAAGATCAACTACCATTTGCAAATGCAAAATCATACATTCTTTGATAAAATGGTAGAAAATGCAATCAAAATTGAGAAAGTACTTGTACAAAAAGGAGACATCACTTCAAAAGGATAAGTATGAATCTGGATCTAATTTTAAAGACAAAGGCAAAAATTGGAACAAGAATAAAGGCATCATCATAGATGGCATTGTTGATAATATATGTGCCCCATCTAAGGCACCCACTTTTAGTCTCACTTTTGGCACTCAATCTAGCAAAGCCTTAGAGGAAAAAGAAAAGGAGACGAACAAGAAGCCATCTGACTATAAACCTTGGGCTACAAATCCTAAATGCAAGTTTACTCCTCTTGGAGAGTCCTTGGAATCCACTATGAAAACTCTATTGTCCAACAACATCATCACCTTTCCTGAGATAAAGGTATTTGATCATGAACCTGAACCAAAATGGTGGAGAGAGAATGATTTATGTGACTTCCATCGCAATAAGGGTCATAAAACCAATAACTGCATACGCTTGAAACACATCATCCAAGACAAAATTGATAATGGAGAAATCGTAATTGACAATCATAAAAGAAATAATGTTCATACAACATTCATGGAATCATTTTTGAAGCATGGTCAAGGAGATTCATCTTCTCAACCTAATGTGGGTGCTAAAGTCAATTGTGCCTACTCTGGAAATAGTGTTGTCATAAATATGGTTGAACCATGCCTAGCGGAGTGTTGCAATGTCATCACAATTGTAAGAAAGGATAGGGATAATCAATCAGTGAATGCAATTACTCGATCACAAGCTTAGGTGCATCTACAAGTACAAAATTTAGATTCATCAAATGTCCCTAAGGTACCTTTTAATATTTCATCTACTTCTAAACAGAAGGCTGCCTCTAAATTAAATCCTCAAGACACGAGGCCAACATCATATAGTATTGTACAACAACTCCAGCACAAAAATTCAAAAATCTCCATGTTTGAGTTGCTTCGGATATCTCTAGCTCATAGAGCCATTCTAGACAAAGCTCTGCTTAGATCCAATGTTCCTGACAACCTTGATTTAGATAGATTGCAGACTATGGTTGGTCATCTGATGTCTCCCTAGTATATCTCCTTTTCAGAGGAAGATGATAACTCCTTGAGTCATCCACATAACTAGATGTTTCACATTGAAGTCTTAATCCAAAACCATCATGTCAAATGCGTATTGATAGATAGAGGCATTGGTCTCAACATTTGTTCTTACAGCTTGATCACTTAGTTGGGATTATCTAAAGGTTCCATTGATTATAAGAAGAAGATAACTATCAAGGCATATGATGAACAAGAAAGATCTTCCAAAGGAATAATTATCTTACCTATCAGAATAGGTCTATTTATCAGAGACATCACATGTCAAGTTCTTGATTTACCTTTGGCTTACAACATCCATCTAGGGAGAACCTGGATACATGAAATGAGAGATATTCCTTCCACATACCATCAATGTGTGAAATTTCCTTATGAAGGAGTAGAGGTGACGATTCTGGTTGATCTATCTACCACTTGTAATGCATTGAAAGAAAGTGTTGATAAACTTGTTCCTAATAACAAAGAATCTTCCACTAAGCAACTAGATATTGCTTCAACGTCCAAGATAGAAGAACTTGCTAAAGAAGTCAAAATTAAAGACAATGGTATGGGAGAATACACAATGGAACCAGTTTTATCCCTCACATCTCTCCTGTTATCCCCAAAATCTTATGGACAACATTATGACAAAGTGAAACCTATAGCTAAAGAATCCCAGGTCATATTCAATGGAAGCTTTGTCACAGAACAAGTATCTAAACAAGAGTTTGAGGAAAAAGAAGCCATGCTTGCATGGTTATACAAGGATGAGTCTTGATCCCAATCAGTCCAAAAATGTGACTCCGCTTCATGTAAAATTCCTCAGAAGTCATATGGACCAAGAGATAAATTGATCACAAAAATGGGATACACTGGAAAAGGGCCTCTAGGACTACAAGGTAAAGGTTTTCTATCACCTCTTGACCATCATGGCTGAACAAACAAGAATACAACAAGTCTAGGATATCAGAAGAAGCCTTTCTATCTTTTTCAAAAAATCTCCACATGTCTTAGAACAAATTGAATCGTCAGCAACAATTCAACCAAAGGAAGAAACACCACAATCTGACAGTGATAATTCAAACACTACTGATGAGCTCATTCCTTATGTGAGTTTTTCCAAAGAAATACTAGACCTCCTCAAATATGAAGGGAAAAATAAGGAAAACATCAATGTAGTAGATACACAAGAACCTACTATGGAACAAAAGACAGTCGCACCACAAGAACAAGCTGATCTTGAGGAAAACCAAATAGACAAGGAGGAAGGTGGCAGCTATTCTAAGACAAATTCTCAGGAGTATGAATTCAAATCAAAATATAAGGGTAACCCTTCTTGGGGTATCCATCCTAACTTTACACACGTTCTTAGATTTCCTAGAGGAATAGATGAGGAATCAAATGACTATGAATGGGGAGCCATTCCAAAGGAAGATGAACTTATCATAGAAAAACATGTTGATGTTATTCACCAATATGCACCTAAACCCAATGTAATTCTAGAGCAAAATGACAAACTTAACAAGTCCGATCCACCTATGGCTGAATTAGACTCCCACAATGACTTTGAGCCTATTTACGAATTAAATATTTTGAGTTGTAATATCACCTTTGAACTTGAGAGTCAGGTTACAACCAATGATGATAGATCCATATCCATGAACACCATTTCCTAATCTTTCCCCACTTTGACTATCCAACATCCCAAACTTCTTGACCAAACCTCCACAAATCTAAGCCAAGATATCTATACCTTTTAAAATGACTATGCCCTTTCTTGGTACCTCAATGTCGTTGAACCTATGACGACTTCCATTAGTGAACAGAGCATTAGTATGATGGATTTGGATATCAAATATCTCAGTCAAAAGAATAAGAGTAAAAAGAAAAAGAGTTCTGAGGGTGAAAACCACTTTGTGGCAGTCTTAGAACCTAAAATAGTAAAAATAAAAGACGTATCCAAAGGTGAAAAACTCTTCAAGGTACCTAAGGATGAGATATTTGATGTCCTTCTGAGTCATTTACAAGATAGATCTCTAGTACTAATTGAGACCACTCAATCTATCAACTTGGGTACAACAAAGGAACCACAACTAATTCATGTAGCACAATCTCTATTAGAGGAAGAGAAACAAGCATTCACCACCTTCCTAATAGAAAAGAAAATCAACTTCGCATGGAAGTATTCAGATATGCCAGGATTGGATCCTAATCTTATAATGGACCATCTCTCTATAGCTCTAGAAGTGAAACCTATCAAACAGAAGTTGCGCAAGATGCATCCACATGTAGCACTTCTTGTCAAAGTTGAGCTAGAAAAGTTACTAAAAGCTAGATTCATCCGATTTATTGACTATGATAAATGGATATCAAACATTATGCCTATTTCCAAAACAGATAAATCTATTAGAGTGTGCACAGATTTCAAAGATGTGAACAAATCATGCCCTAAGGATGATTTTCCACATCCAAACATTGATATGATAGTGGGCACGACTATGGGTTTTGAAATGTATTCTTTAATGGATGGTTTCTCTGGGTATAACCAAATCAAAATTGCTCCAGAAGATCAAGAGAAAACTGCTTTCACATGTGCATGGGGTACTTTTTGTTGGAATGTCATGCCATTTGGCCTTAAGAATGTTGGTGCTACATATCAAAGAGAAATGACATCTATCTTTCATGACATGATGCATCGAACTATGGAGGATTATGTTGATGAAACCTTGGCTAAATCAATGATAAGATCTAAACATCTGAATGACTTGAGAAAAATACTGGATAGAATGGAGAAGTTTAGTCTCAGATTGAACCCTAAAAAGTGTGTTTTTGGTGTCACTTCTGGAAAGCTCCTAGGCTACATTGTTTCAAAGAAAGGCATTGAAGTAGATCCTGCTAAGGTCAAAGCTATCATGGAGATGCAACCTCCCAAAAATATCAGTCAAATGAAAACCTTACAAGGAAGAGTGCAATCAATCAGACATTTCATATCTCAGTTAGCTGATATATCACAACCTTTTACAAAAACATTACATAAAGGTGTGACTTCTGCATAGAATGAGGAGTGTGAAAATAATTTCAATCATATCAAGCAATATTTGGCAAATCCTCCTATTTTGATGCCTCCTGTTCAAGGGAAGCCATTGATCCTATATGTATCCCCCACTGATACATCACTGGGAGAATTACTAGCACAACATGATGAAAACAAGAAAGAAAGAACTATTTATTATATCAGCAGAACATTGGTAGCATATGAGAAGAACTATTCAATGATTGAGAAAGCTTGTCTAGCTATGATTTTTGCATCACAAAAACTGAGACACTACATGTTAGCTCATAAAACACAACTAATAGTTAAGATTGATCCACTAAAGTACCTACTAAGAAAAGTTTCCCTCACAAGTAGACTGGCTAAATGGGTAATGCTACTAAGTGAATTTGGCATTGAATATGTTGAAAGAAAAGCTATCAAGGGCCAAGTCATTGCCGATCAGTTGGTTGACACACCATTGTTTGATGATACACAAATGTAAATGGAATTCCTAGATTCCTCCATCATGAATCTCTCTTCTAGAACATGGTAGTTATTCTTTGATGGCTTTATACATAGAATGGATTTGGAGCAGGCATACTGTTCCTAACACCACAAGGTTACTCAATACCTAAAACATTTAGAATAAAGTTTCCTTGCACAAACAATATTGTTGAATATGAAGGCCTTCTTAATGGCATGAAGATAGCAATTGAGTGGTGAGTGACAAAGTTACATGTTCATGGAGACTCACAGCTAGTCATCCATCAAGTCAATGATGTATACCAAATGAAGGATGAAAATTTAGTTCCATACAAATGCATGGTAGATGATCTAAAGAAATATTTCATATCTATCACCTTTGAGAAAATTCCAAGATTGGAGAACAAGGCTGTTGATGCTATGGAAACACTATCATCTCTACTACAACATCTCGAACATGAGCTACACTATGAGTTCCTGGTGGAAGCATTGTTGTTTCCTGCATATGATTACCTATAAACCCACATGATCTGCACTATTTTTGGTCATGATTCCTCTAGATACAAAAACCTTTTCTCCTACCTTCAAGACCAAATCATCCCTTATTCCTTCAACCACCATGAGAAATGATACCTTATCTGAAGTGCATCCCAGTATGTCATCATTGGTAATGACCTATAAAAATGGAGTCTAGATGGTACACTTCTTAGGTGTTTAGAACATGAAGAGTCTTAACGTGCATTAGAGGAAGTCCACGAAGGTATATGTGGATCAAATTCAACTGGTTTAACACTAGCTCAAAAACTTATTAGGGTTGGGTAATATTGGCCTGAAATGGAAAAAGAGGCTATCAAGTATGCTAAGAACTGTAAAAAGTGTCAAGTACATGGGAACTTGATTCATGTACTAGGGAGAGATCTGATTCCCTTTACTACACAATGGCCTTTTCAACAATGGGCATTTGATCTGATTGGAGCTATTTATCCACATTCTTCTAATGGACATACGCATATCATTACAGCTATAGATTACTTTACAAAATAGGTAGAAGTAGCACCTTTAACAAAAGCAACCGGAAAACAAATATCAATGTTCATTCTGAACTACATCATATGTCAGTATGGCATTCCACATTCAATAGTCACAGATAATGGTGGTCAATTCAAAAACAAGGACTTATATTCCTTATGCTCTAAATTCAAGATTAAACAAAATTGATCATCCATATATTATCCTCAAGGGAATGGACAAGCAAAGGCATCAAATAAGAACCTGTTGAAAATATTGCATCGCACAGTTAATAAAATAGGAAGAGATTGGCATCCCATGATCAATCCAGCTCTCTAGGCCTATAGAACAAATATTAGAATGCCCACTAGGGCTACACCATTCACTTTAGTTTATGGGTCTGAAGCGGTACTACCTATTGAGGTTGAAATCCCATCACTAAGAATCAAAATGCATGGTCTAGTAACTGATAATGACTATAGAGTGTCTAGTTTGCAAGAACTTGAACTACTAGATGAGCGTAGACAAGCAGCTTATGATCATCTCAGAGTATATCATAAAATAATGTCTAGAGGCTACAACAAGAAAGTCAGACACAGAGAATTTTAGGTTGGTGATCTAGTCTTGAGAGAGAATCCTAAAAATCAATCACATCGAGATCACAAGGGGAATTTTGAACCCAACTGGCTGGGTCCCTTTATTTTCACTACTACTTTTGGCTCTGGAGCCTATCAACTCTCAACGACTGAAGGAGAACAACTCTGAGAAGCAATCAACGTTCTACATCTGAAGAAATTCTATGGCTAAGGCATTCAGTCTATGGTAAAATGTCCTAAAAAAATCATAAAAATTAGAAAAAGTCCTAAAAAAATGAACATCTTGGTGAAAACCTAGCAATAGGTGCCTTGATGATTCACAAAAAAATAAAAAAATATCAAAAGTACAAAAAAATTGAAAAAATGAAAAATACAAAAAAATGAGAAAAAGAAAAAGTGCCTTGGTGAAAACCTGGAAACAAGTGCCTTGGTAGCAAAAATAGAATCTCTGCCAAGATGGTGAAAACCTGGCAAACGGGTGCCACTTGTTCAAAAAACTCCATCTATCAGTGCAATCTTTGTCTTTCCTAGCTTTCACTCTACTTTAGTTTGTATATATCCTTGTTTCAATAAATTTGGTCTGTACACCAATCAACAAAGCGTCTGTATCCTATCAATGTTTCAAACTTGGCGACAATCAAAGTCATATCATATAGTCCTCAGTACCTCAGACATGTCATTATATCTATTTAGGGTCCTTTGAAGCTACATCTAAGTCAGTTAGTCAGTCTCCTCTCTAGAAAGGATTTTACATCTACAACAATGCAATGAAATGTCAACATGAACGAAAACAATCTATGCTTCACCTGCTTTTGTCTCCTTGTATGCTTACTGATTCACATTGATATTTTTTTCATATTGTATCCTTTCAAGCTCTTCGATGATGTCCTTTATCAGATTTAGAGAGTGATGATTGGGGGCATAATCTTTTCTTTGTTTTCTTCTTTGAGTGAAAATCTAACAACTTTGGAAATTTTGGATTGAAATGGTGTCCGTCTGTAAGAGCCTCCATCTTGTATTGGATGGCCATGAGTACCTCGACCATAGATACCCTAAAAATTCAAGGAAGTTTGATCTATCTTACATATTTTTGAGTGATTTCTTACTCCTACTATGAAACATGATCTTACCTAAGGATGTGAATGATAAAGGGTCACTACGGGTAATTCACAATGGACTTCAAAGGATCTCTTGATTGCTTGATGTGTTTGTACCACAAGGTGTATTCAGGTCATCATGACATCTATGTTTGGATGCTTATACAAATTGCTATATCAAAATGGACATGATATTTAGGTCATCTTGGTGTTTATGCCTTGGTGCTTATATCTAATCCGATATTTTGAAAATAAAATCAATATTCATATGCCCATGGTTGTCTAGCCAGTGGGCGTTGTATTGACTTTGACGCAAAAATCAATATTCATATGTTCATAGTTTTCTAACTAGTGGATATTGTATTGATTTATCTGGTTACCTAATAAAAATTTAGTGATGAAAAAGACTGACACATGATCAGTAACTAGGTCCTAGGTCTAAGGTTTGCATCTCATTTTGCACTTTGCATGATTGCATTTATCTCACGATTGCCTAAATCAACTTGACACTCAAATGATTCTTCAAAACTATGCTAAACACATCATAAGGATTGAGTATCACATGAAGGTCTTCTTAACAGATCACCAAGCAGGCACCCCTAGTTAATTTCAATGTTCTAAACCCATTTTTGGGATCAAAATCTAAATCTGAGATCATTCATATTATCAACATAGTGATTTAAAATTTTCGTACCCAAGACGGCTGACTGCTTGCATAATTGACCTTCAATCATCACAAAAATCCAGAATTCAACTTAAATGATTATCTTACATCAAACTATCAAAATTTCAATTTGGTCACCCATGGTCAAATCATGGTCAAACCTAGTCAAACTTGGTCTCCAAGACCTCTAAATGATGCAGAATGCATTCTCAAACGTGTACAACCAATTATACAATCAATTAACATGCTTCTAAACCATTCAACACTGACTTTTCTTGTCAGATTTTGATTTTCATCCCAAAGGGGGCATGGTATTGCACATCAATCAAGTTTGTAAATCAAATATTTCCTCAGTAATCAAGACAACAACCATGTCTAGTTGCTGATTCATCAAAAGACCTCATCGTTTAGGGCACATCGCTAGGGGCATATCAGATTCATCGAGATCCATATCAATATGGTATTCTCTTAATCTTATAAATTGTATCAGCTCTTCGTAACCAAGATTCATTAGTGCATTTCCTTGTTTCTTTGTAACTGAAGGGTTCGAATGTGATACCATTTCGATTCCTTTGGACAATCAGGTCTGCAATCAGGTCACTCACTTCTTCATAATCATAAAGTTTAGAATGAGGCATTTTGATACTTTTTCATAATCACCAATTCATTGTTGCTATAGTTGACATCATCATGATTCTTGGTTAACCAAGACCTAAATCAACTTTTTCCAATCTTTCAATCTGTTTCTATCTTGGATTCAGTTCATCTCCCAAAATAGTTTCAACATCAAAAATAGATTTATCTTTGACCCACTACGCTTCGCACAGTGATTCAAAGAGGGGCAAGATGTAATACCCCAAAAATGAGCTATAGGTTCATTAACCTCTTACATCAAAAATTCGATCAAAATCAACATCAAAGTCCTAACCTAAGGCACATCTGCACATCAGTTTATCAAAAACCTAATTGATTATCTTAATCCTGCATCAGAGAATATTCCTTGAATATTCCTAATTTATCATAATTATCTTTAATTGAATATTATTTGGTGATAAATGTCATTATTTATCCTAAAGTTGATTAATTGAATATGATGAATATTTAATTAATTAATTTAATTCTGCCACTTAATTATTTAATTAGATTTAATTGCATTTATTCCTAATTAATATTATTTTTATTTTGACAATAAATCAAAATTCCTACAAACAATCAATTGAATATTTATTTAATTGGTTTAAAATCAACCTGAGTTTATCAAGAGTGATTTATGGTTTTTCTTATGCATCCTAAAACCCTAGATTTCTATAAAAACAAGGCTCAACTCTTCATAATACATCTCTTGAATTTGCACAATTACTCTGGCAAAATTACATACGAAGAATCAAGCTTTTGTGACAGGCGACTTTGTGAGATCAATTCATAATTTTTCATAGCTATGCATAGATTTTCATATGAAGTCATATCATTCTTAGATTAAATCTGCACCTACTAGAAGGCAGTAAATCACCTGGTTAGCTTAGATTCAATTACTTGCAGATTTTAATTTTGCTAACCTCTAATGTTTTACTAAAGTGTTGTGTCTGTAGCTAGGTACAATTTTCACACACACAGCTACAACATCATTCCTAGCAAAGGTAGTGTGATCCAAAGACTCTAGAATCTAAGCCATCTCCTACCTATCTTCCTTAGATCCTCTTGGAGACCATCTAGAAGGATGTTTTAAGAGAAAATGAAATACCAATGAACAATTATGGGTAATATTATAATGGTCAAAAATGTCCCTACCAGTAGTACTAAAGGTATCACAATGGGCCTAAAGGTGGGGATGCGTAGAAAGGATAGAAGGATGACCATCCCAAGAGTCCAACCAAAAAATAGCCTGAGATCCCATATGAAAGATCCAAAAGAGACTATTCTTTACCAATTGAGCCCCAAGTTTCAAAGTGTTCCAGATCATAGAACCACTCACCACCAAAGGAAAGTAGGGAAAATAAAACACATTAACACCTAGAAGATACTTATGGGTGAGAATATAAGTCCAAAGTTGATTATGGCTAGTACACTAGTTCAAATATAAATTAGCAACACAAAATTTTCCATTTAAAATAGAAAAACATAATCCAAGGCCTCCCTCATTCTTAGGTATATACATAGTTTCCCACTTAACAAGGCTCTATTTAACACTTGATAAATTACCACTCCAAATAAATTGACAATAGAGGGTATCAAATTCTTGAAGAAAATACATGAGAGAAGCCTAAACAAGATACTTTTACATAGAAAGAGATTGAATGAATAAATTGACAAGAGAGGGTATCAAATTCCTAAAGAAAATACATGAGAGAAGCTTGAATAAGATACTTAGCTTGTCAATAAAAATCTACCAAGAATACTTGGGATCTCTAGCAATAGTAAGATGAATTCCCAAATAAACAAAGGGAAAAGACTCAATCTGAAACCACAAAAATGTCAACAATACATCTTTAAATGGCTTGAGGGGTATTAAAGAAGAAAATGGAGGATTTATGCTCATTGAATTTCTAACCGAAAGCTGCAAGGTAAACATCCAAGGCTTGCCTAAAATATTTATCTTCCTAAAGATGATCCAATCCCATAAGAGACATGTCATCCACAAACTAGAGATGTGAGAGTTGTGGCAAGCCATCACCCCATTTCCACCCATGAATCAAGCCCTGAGTATTGCAAAAATTTATAAAATAGCCTAGAACCTTAGCCAAAATAATAAATAGGTAAGGGGAAATATGATATCCTTTGTGAAGGCCTCTGAAAGTACTAAAAGGCTCTGAAGGTTCTCCATTCACAATAATTGAAAACAAAGTAGAAGTAACACAACTCATAGTCCAACTCACCCATTTTGGACTAAAGCCAAAGGCTAAGATAATTTTCTAAAGAAAAATCCATTTGAATCTAGCATAAGCCTTGGCCATGTCCAATTTAATGAGCACTAATCTCTCCTTTGAAGTTTCGATAGAGTGAATAACCTCAGAAGCCACCACCACCTCATCTAGAATCTCTATACTAGCCACAAAACCCCCTTGTTCCTCAGAGATAACCACATGAAGACAATTTTTGAGCCTCTTTGCAATTAATTTAATAATAATCATATACACCACATTACAAAGAGAAATAGGTTGAAAAATTTCAAGTTTGTTGGCACCTTCTTTTTTGGGAATGAGAATCAAGAAGGTAGAATTCAAGGCTCAAAGAACTTTCTTATTATGAAGAGATTTCCTAACAACTTCCAATAGATCTTGATTAATAATATCCCAAAATTTCTAAAAAAATTCAATAGGGAAGCCATTTGGGCCTTGAGCTTTACCTTTGTTTAACCCAAAAACAACCTCTTCTAACTCAGGCAATAGAACCAAACAAATGAGAGAGTTGTTCATCACATTGGTGACAAGAGAGTGAATATAGGAAAGGATCCAATTCTCCTCCTCCATAGTAGGAGGGGAAACTTCAACAAAAAGAGAAGAATATAATTGATGAGCCTTGTGAGTCATAGCAAAATAGATAATACATGAATTGCAATTTAGGTGTTTAAATTGATATTTTGAATTTTTTTCTTGAAATATGAATTTTTTTTAAAAAAAATATATATTAGTTTGAATTTTACATTATGTTTTGATTTTAGTGATATATTTTTATTTTGATGAAAATAATTGGATTATATAACTATTGGTATTTATGTTTTTTTATGAACAAGTGGAATATAATAGAAAGAGTAAAGATGCATCTAAACTAGAATTCATCATTTGGTTAGGTAGGTATGAGGTGAGGTAACATGTCTAAAGTTATCTAATATTCAAGCCTAACCAAATCATCCTTTTTGAGAGTTTGAACCTTTGTGGATGACATGATTAAAGAATACAGATCATCATCTTCATCATTTGTTCATACTAATTCAAGTACAAACCTTTGATAAATTTAATTATATGTGTTAGTCTACTTATTATTATATACATATATAATGATAGATAATTTGAGATAATATAAATAACATGTTTTATGAAAATGATCACATGTAGTGTGAGATTCTTGTGGGATAAGATGTATGAAACATTCTTCTTATGTTCCTTAAAATGATATTATCTCATATAAAATGTAGCACCCCGCATCACATACCTAGGGAATTAACCAATCAAATGTTTTTTTTATAAAATTTATGAAAGAATAACACCAACAACTAAGATGCAACACAACATATTTCACAACACACTAACAAGCACAAGGACACAAGGGCACTAACAACCATTACAACCTTACCATTTCTACAATCACGATGACACTAGAAGAAGGCTTACCAATCATAGAGAAAAACCACCATAAGAAACCTATAAGAGGGATAATGACATCCAAATAATGATCAAGTGGTAATTTTTAATTGCACTCTCTCATGAATATAGCATAAGTGTAGGATGAGGGAATTTAGAACCTTAAATTTATACTAAAAATCACTTATGAACTCTTACAATACCCTTTGAAACCCTTACAATCATTAAAATAACTCAGAGCTATCATATGTCAACTAAATGACATGACTACCAATTTTTAGAATAAATAGTACAAGGTTAACAACCACATTAAATTTACTAAAAAATGACCTTACACAACACCCAAAGAGAAGAAAAACCTTGACAATGGGTTTGTTTACTAAGAGGTACAAACCCTTTGTCAATAAGAACAATAACATTATTTCAAGAAATGGAATGCTTCCAAAAGGAAAAAGGTGTCATGAATCCATTAGTATGACACTTGTTAAACATGTGACATGGTTGTTACTCCTAAGTGGGTTAAGATTTGTCATTATTATTCATCTATATAGTCGGTAAATAGAGAAAGATAGTTTAGTCGATTATAACTACAAGTGTAGTCACCAAGCACAAAGATTACCAAGTACAATAGTCACCGAGCACACAAGATTACCAAGCATTAGTATAATATTGAGGCAAAGACACAAAATTTATTGAGTAATCCATAGTTCACATAAAAGTTTGTAATGACACATCATTCAAGGTGAACATCTTTTTTCCGAGTTAGAAAATGGTTTACCAAGATCAAGGTGAATATTTAGTACAGATGTAATCATTTGAATGACTGATGATTCCTATGTAAAGATGATCTAGGTTAATCATTTGAGCCATTGATCTTAGGTTTTCTAGATAGTGTGAAAACCCTAATTAGGTCAAATAATTTTGATATAAGTATTGTAAAGATGTCATTTTGACAAGTATCACATGATGTAGCCACCATTGGGAGACATTTGAAGATCTGACAAGGTTAACTTGGAAGGATTTTGATAGAGTATTCAGTTTATCTGAAATAGTTCAAGGCTACCAATTATTATAGGACATATTCATCACAACAAGGTGATTTCATTATTGTAATTAATAGATCTTATATTAGCAATGCAAATTGTTTTCAAATAGATCAAACTTCACTGTTACTCTCTAGAAATTGTAGCAGACTTAAAATCTCTTAACAGAGTAGATTTAATAGTCTTTTGTAAAATATCTTAACCAAGTGCACACTTGAAGAGTGTTGCTAAAATCCTCTAACCAGGTAGATCTAGCTCATATTTTTGTGTAATGATCCCTTTCCTACCACTTGATGTATATTCCATAAATTAGTGAAAGTTAGGAATATTGAATTAGGGAATCATTCTTACTAACCAAGTATATTATCATATTAATCCATATTAACAATCATTATCCATAAATGTTAAATAAATGGAATTATTATGTGATAATCTAATGAACATAGTCTAGATTTAATATTTAGAAGATCTCTTCATATAGGGCACATAGATCTTTCTCCTTTCCTTACTAAGGTCATCATAAGGTGGAAGACTTATAGTGCCAAGGGTGCATGAAACAGACTACAAGCGGCTTCCCTCAAGGCTTAACCCTAGTGTTGGGATAACCATCATGTGCCTGAAATTACTCCACCTCTCCCTTCCACAAACTCCCTACCCTAAGAGAACATAGTAAGAGATGAGAGATAGACCTCTAGTATCTATTAGAGCATGTTCCTAGATCTTATCATTATTTCTATATATATATCTACTTGTACATTTAAGAGTCTAATATAACTATAGATATAATTATGATTATTAATAATATATATAATTTTTATTATTAATAATTAAGCATATTCAATATATATGTATATAATACTTTACTTTAAATATATTTATTATACAACATATATAATTATATCATTTTAATATCTATGTATATAAATCTATGTCCTAATCGAAGTATATAAGTTTCTCTGGTCCATTCCTTATATATAATATTCCCTCCTTGATATAATAAATATTTCTTAGTCTTTTGAAAATGACCATTTTATATTCTAATATTATTTATCTTTCATTCCATGACTATTCATCTTTTGATCTGAATATATATATTTATTTTATTCCCTTGAGTTCCTCCTACATTTCCTCCTTTATTTTCTCCTATCTTTTCTCCTTCATTTTCTCTTATCTTTTCTCCTTCATTTTCTCCTATCTTTTCTCATTCATTTTCTCCTATATTATTATCTCTCAAGTTCTTCATATTATTTCTTAAATGTTCTTCCTTTTCCTCCTATTGACAATGTTGTGAAGATCAGCCAGAATGACCTTTTCAACTTTCATTCTTTCCTCATCATATCCCTCATTTTGAATCTCCTCCTGAACCCCAATCAAATCCTCCTTTATCCTATCCTTTGTCTGAAAAATATCACCAAAATCCTTTTTGTTCCACTTCCTAATTTCTATTTTAATATTTTTAAGTTTCTTAGCCACTTTGTACATAGCAGTTCCTTCCACATCAATGTTCCACCAATCCTTTATTCTTTTGGACATACCCGGATGAGTTGTCCACATCTTCTCAAATTTGAACGGGAAGGCCTTTTTCCTATTGCAGCTCTCAAGAGTGAGAGTTATCGGGGAATGATCTGAGCCAAGTCTAACCATAGAGGAGAGTTTCCAATGGTAAGAGGTCATCCAGTCCATAGTGATCAAAGCTCTATCTAGCCTAACCTGAATACACTCTGATCCAATTCTTCTATTCGACCAAGTAAACTTACCTCCCTCCAAATCCACATCCAGGAGAGTGAGGTCATTAATGAAATCTGCCAGATGTTGTCTGCTCTCCAAGTCTGGGGGGAGCCCACCAAACTTCTCTGAACCCTTCAGAGGAGTGTTGAAGTCTCCCATTATGACACCCTTAGAACCACCCATCAAGGGCATCAAGTTGCAAATTTAATTCCAAAAGTGCTTTCTACCATTTTTGGTGTTAGGGGCATAGATGTTCATCACAAACTAGCTTTCCTGGTCCTTAGTGTTGATAAAATGGATAAGAAATATGTTTCCTTCATCAAAAATAATATCTACCTTTAAACTATCCTTCCAAATCACTAACAACCCACCAGAAGCTCTCGAAGAGTTAGTGGCAGCTGACTTCATACCTTTGCTGAAAAGAATACACTCAGTCATCTCCTTCTTCATCTTAGTTTCCTAAATCAAAAAAAATTCCGGTCTATGATCCCTAATCATATTCCTAACGACCTCCTACTTGTGGATTCCATTGAGTCCATGAATATTCCAAGATATGATCTTCATCTTTTCTTCTAGGGGTATGTATCCATCATTGTTATGGTACACAATCTTTATGTTTTTTTCAATTTTACTAATATCTTATCAATCATATTTATAGATAAGACTTAAACATGAATCCTATTCCTTCAAATACAAAAATATTTATCTTGACACACTTATAGATACTCATGAAACATTCATGGAATAGTTTTTCTTGGAGACATAACAATTATGAAATGTATACATTAGTATACACTCTTTAAGTAACCATGTTGCAAACACATATACGTGAATCAAACATTTAAACTATGAATTATTCACCCAAATACATATAAAGCATGACTCATATACACTAATACACATAGAAAATAGAGCATCCACACAAATTTACTTAATGCAAGAAGAATATGAATACACAAGGCCTAAATCATACACATGAATGCACATAAGATAGAGATCATACATGTAAAGCATGAATCACACATATGAATACATAAATCATATATATGGTTTGTATGCATGTAAAAAAAAATACATAAAATGTGAATTTACTTAAGTCAAATAGTATACACACAACACACAAATTCAATTATCATGTAAATATTCTCAGCACTTAGAACATGAAGCATGAATTTATTCAAAATAGGAGGCATATCACATAGTTATTATGAATTATGAAATACATGAATTCACTTAAGTTTGGCACATAGTGCATACATGTAAATTTAAATTATGAAACATTTGTGTGAATACACATGAAGTACAAACATAAATAGATTAAGTCATGAAGTACACACATGAATACACATAGCATACAAAGTAAGATGTACACATATAAATCATGCACAAAGATACATGAATACACATAAAACATGAATAATATATTGGGCATGAAGCTATGAATTTTAATGTAAGGCATGAAGTACACATGTCAAGCATAATGAAATGAATACATAGTAAACATGTAAAGTATGAAGCAGTACACTCAAATACACACCAAACATGTAATGCATGGAGTAGTGCTCATATACATCAAACACATAAAGCATATGTACATGTTATGTATATAAGGCATGAAGAAAGCATTAAGCATACACAAAGTATAAAAACAGTAACTATTTTTATTTTTTTCCCTACAGGATGGTAGGATCAAAGCTCTGATACCATTTTTAATGATTCCCTAATTCAATAATCCTAACTTTCACTAATTTATGGAATATACATCAAGTGGTAGGAAAGGGATCATTACATTTTGTTACTCCTAACAAGGTAAGATCACCAGAAGTGATCAATCTTTGTAAGCCTTAACTGACAACTTTATTTTTGTAGAAGTGAAGCTTTGTGAGTTCTATCCCCATCACATTTTTTACCTTCTAAAAAGGGTTTATGCGATACCAAAATACATGTTTTATGTGTATGAAGTTTCATGTATGCTTATTTGATTAGATTACATGAATTTACATTTCAGTTATGTTATTGAGTGTATGGTGAATGAAAATGATACAATCGGTTAATGAATTACATGTTTACAAGGATTCAATTCAAAAAAAATTAGTGTTACTGATTCACCCCTCCCCTCTCAGTAACTCACCTTTCTATAATCCCAACAATTGGTATCAGAGCTAGTTCTCTTGTTCAATAATTTTAATCATTGAAGAGAAAATATCTTAAGGATGAAAAGGTATAATCTTGATAAGACTATTGAAAATCAAAGATTAGAGATACAAATTCTCATAGAACAATTTAAGGAAGCCAAAGAAAAACTGAGAGATTTACTAATCAAAAGGAAGGAGTTGGCATTTTGGCACAATGAGATTAATTATCAGGAAGAAGAGATGGAGGAATTATTTGAATGATCTAGATCTAGAAGTATATCTGATGCATCTGAAGGAACCATGTCAGATCTATCTAAAAAGAATCAACACCTTACCGAACAAGTAAAAGCACTGTAGATTGGACAAGAGACTCAAATGGTAAGAATGATTAATGTCATGAACAATTCAAGATAGGCTGAACAAGAAAGGAATTTGGCTATTGAAGATAGAAGACAAATGACTAAAAAGATGGAAGAAAAGGAATATGAAATATTGAGACTTATCGAGCATCATTTTGAAATTTCCAATCAGATGGTTGTCATGAGTCAGGAAGTCAACCGAGTGAATAATGAGCTTACTAGAAAATTGGAAGACATTGGTGAATTGAGGGAAGAAAATGAAAGACTGGAAAATGAAATGAAGATTCCATAATAGCATAATGAGATGATTAAGAAAGCTGAAGAAAGTACTGAAAGGATGGATGAATTTATAAACAGTCAAAGAATACTTGACAACACTACTGGTTTAGGCTATACCAAGAAAGGAGAGTCATAAAAATAAGTTGAAAAAAAGAGTGCCTATGCAAATCCAAGGCCAAAGAATCTCTCATGCTATCACTCTGGAAAACTAGGTCATACATCAAATGTTTGCAGAAGCAAAGAAAAAGGTATTCCTAAACCCACTCCTAAATTTGATGGTTATTGTTATAATTACAATAAGTATGGAAATAAAGCACATGAGTGTAGATCAAATCTGAATAAGTCACCTAAGAAATACTACATGGAAAAACACTATCGCACTTGCAACATGCATGGACATATATAACAGGAATGCAAGACAAAGATGAAACAAGTTTGGAAACCTAAAGGAGAAAACAAGACATATCAACTGAGAAGAAAAGGTAATGCATACAATTGGGATTACAACACTTGGACCAATTGTACAATATGTGGTAGATATGGGCATGTAGAAACAAACTGCATGAGAATGCACTAGAGAGGAAGATCTTGAAACTGGACAAATTCTGGAATGGCATGTTTGCACTGTGATAAGGTTGGTCATTTAAGAAGAAAGTGTAGAGACTGAGCACTAGAACTGAGTATTAATACAAGTGAGAATACCATTGAATAAATCATGATGATAAGGAACCAAATGTGGAGAAGAGAAACAAATGACAATGCTAGAACAAGCACAATAGTTAGTGAAACCTCATCCATTGGATTAGGTGATCTCACCACCTCCACCTAAGAAAAATCAAGTAAGTATGGAAGTGAATTCCAATTGGTAATATATTACAATAGTTTCTCATATCTATAGTGTGAATGCCAAATAAGCATGAATTAAGATGCACTAGGGTATGCTATGATGTTAACTTGAAAAGAGTACAGTTAGTTAAGCTGGACCGAGTAAGAAAGTTCCAGTTGGTGAAAGTGTTAGAGATAATCAAGTTGCACAATTAATCGAGGATTGATAGTTTTCAACAAGAGGAATTATATTTGAGTTAACCTACTGATTTTATTGTTCACCAAGTAGTATTTGACAAAGCATTTAATGCGCGAAACAAGGTTTTTGGTTATAAATACACAAGAAATGAACTCATTTCTTCACATAGCTCACCATAGAAAACTAGAGAAATTTGAGCAATATTTGAGTGAAGAAAATCCAAGCCATTCACAATGATTTGAGCACATTACCAGAAATTTGAGACTGATTCAAGTAAGTTTGAAGCTAACCGAGATTTCTACACAGTTTATCAAAAGCCCTAAATTTACAATCATGACGGCATCATCTTCTCGAACCATTCAATCTAAGGAAGTGAAAGGGAATAAGGTAACCTTGATCAAGATAGCAACATACACTAAGACAATCTATAAAATTCATCTATAAGTTGTTGTACAACACAATGACAAGAGTACCTTTTCTTCAAAACTACCTAGGGTTCTACTGGTAAAAGACGTAAGGTATTACATTCATTGCAAGATCACAAAGATTGGCGACTTCAAGCTCTAGGAAACTTACCAAGAAAGTTTCACTAAATGGATAAGAATTATACTTAGATGAGTACATGAAGGGAAGATGTGGCTGGATCAACTGAGGAGGATCATAAAGGATGTTATACATGTGGTTATCAAGTATCCCATGAATGATAAGGAAAAATACCTAAGACATCCGCCCAAGACTGAGATTGAAAAGAAAATAGGAGAAGAATGGGATGGGAGAGGCATGAGGATAAACACCATCAGTTACGTTGAGATGAGATTAGGTGTGTATGTCATTTCTTATAAGATATTTCAGTCAATTAGACTAAATAACATCGCATGTTGAGTAGTTGACATTGCGCATAAAATTGTGAAGAAGGGTTTGTAACTCGACCTAACCGAGTTGATTCCGAGATAGTTTGAAGAAAATATGCAAACTAGATGACTTGCAAGATTAAACACATGAAAATTTGGTTCACTATTGGTATGTACTTTTTTCTTTCTGCAAAACTATTTTCTCTCAGTTGGTAATAAAGAATGGGATGTTAACTGACTAGTTATTGTGAAAATAAGTGAACTCATTAAAAACCTAGACAAGAATTTTGAGCTAGTTATGGAGGATTATTTTAGCAAATTCAAGGAGAGAATGGAGAAAAGAACTAGGATTCCTACATAAATAGTTGAAAATATAAGGATGATATTTTTTTTCTGGTGGACACCGACACCACCCTAATTAAAGAAGTTGAACCAAGGACAGTTTGGCTACCTCCCATGGAATATGAAATTGACATAGAATAGGCTAAAAAATCAATTAAGGCTTTACTTTATGAGCCTAAGAACAAATATGATACACGGTTTGGAACTTATGAAGAAGCCAAGTATAGAATAAAGATGGGATTGGTAGTAGAGAAGATGTGAAGGAAAAATGATAAAATGGTAAAATCCGTGAAGAAAAAATTCAATGTAAGTGATGAAGATGTTGAGAAATCGGTTGAAGAGGAAACTAAGGAACAAGCACTAGTTGGTGAAGATATTGACAAAGAGGCCACTGAGTTTGATGAACCTGAACATGAAGAGCCATCTAAGGCTACAAAATGTAAAGGTAAATAGGTTGATACTTCAACCCAGACAAGGAAAAGGTTAGAAACTGGTAGTACACCACCTTTGAAGAAAGGTGTAGCAAAAATTACTAGGCCTACACCGACCCATACTTATCAGAAGAAGAGAGGAGAAAAAGCACCTAGTGAGCTCCTTGAACCTAAGAGGAGAAGAAAACTGATAAGAGGCAAAGAAGACATAGACTTAGAAGAGGAAGATAATGATCAATTTTGAGTTCTCATACATAAAGGACCACAAAAGATAGATGAAGTTGCAGAAGTAATAAAGAAAACTAGAAGACTTGCTACTCCTAAACTAAATAGGTATTCCAACCCAAGCACCGAGGATAAAGATAAGTTGGAGGAAGCTATTATAGGTATTATGATTAATTTAAAATGAGTTCCAGTTGAGTTTGCAAGCAGTATACCAAAATAATTATATGAAAAATTATCTTCTAAATGGATGAATTCACTTCAAACTGAGAAGAGGATGAGAGAAAGGTCTCTAATTTTGGCAAAACCTGACTTCTCTATCCCCGAGATAGATATTGCCTTGAAATAATATGAAGGTAAATTTTTTATGAAGGAAAGAGAATTTAAAATTTTACAAGGAAAAATACAAGAGGTTGATGAAGAAAGTAGTAGAATATGGACTAAAATCATCACTCCATTAGAACAAACTGAGGAAACTTTATCTGCAATTGATACCAAGAAACCTCAACTTAGCTTACAAGAAGGTGTACCAATAAATGTTGAGGATGAAACAATTCACATCTCTGATACTAAGAAGACCGAGGAGGAAAATTATGCAAAAGAATTCATAACTACTGTTGAGAATGTCATGGAAGGGATTCTAGAGATGTTGACAACATTAGGGGAAGAAGAAATATTTATTGAAGATATATTAGGAGGAGACCTTGATGATGAAGAAAAATAATATAAAGTAATAAATGATGCTACCAAAAACCTTGGAGAAGAAGAAGAAACCAAGGTAGCAAGATAAATGGTACAATTAATTAATCTATTCTGGTACAAGCTATAGATATATCTAATGAGAAAAAAATTAAGGAAGCTCCACCCGAGTAATAAACAAACACAACTAAAGACAAGGGTGAGGAGACTGGTAAAGAGGCCAAGCATAGTGGTGAAGCTACACAAGGTGAAGTACCCACTGAGACCACTAATGTAGTAGGTAATGAACGAGGCACAAAGGCATAGAAAATGGTAGAAACTTATATTGCAAACACTAGGTCACAAGCCCTAGCCCACAAATTGTAGAATCAATAGACGGCCAACATAAATAAGAATAAAAATACACCAATCCACCTAAGCCAAATCTGGAGCACAAGGTTCAAGTTTCCATTGCACAATCTCCAACATCCAGTGTGAAAGATAAGAAGAAGAAGATGAAGCATGTAAGTAACGGTCCAGTCACACTAGATGAGATAATTAAAATTCCAGCATGTGACCGAGGACACTTGACCCTAAAGATCTTAGGAAATATGGAGAGCTATGCACCTGAAAAGAATCTCAAGAGAAGATGAAGAAAGAATACAAGAACACCAAGGTGCTAGAGGATGTCAAGGAAATCCTAATGCAAGTTTTCCCAGATGTTGATGTAGATGAATCAACCCCCATTATTGACCAACTTGCACTGCTCATCGAGACCATCAATGGACAAACTACTGATGTTGAGTAGATGATTGAAGAAAGAGAAGAACAAAAGCTTCAATAAAAATTGATCGAGAAAATCAGCCAAGTAGTGGTAGTCAATAAGGTAAAAATTTCTGAGATAGTAACCGAATTAGAAAGTATCATTCAAGGGTTATTAAAATTTTAAAAAAATTATGCACTGTAGACTCTTTCACCATTGAGATTAGTGAAAATATAAAGAAACTAGATGAAGATCTAAGGGTTAGTGCAACTAGTTTCACAACTGATCCCAATGCATTTCATGAGCATTATGAAAAAGTTACCAATATTCAATGGTTAAGACTAGAGTTAAGGAAGGAAGGTGACATGATAAGAGAAAAGGTAACCAAGCTTCAGGTCGAGTTAATACCCCATTTAGGTAATGCAAAATCACATGAATAAGGCAAAGGAATTAGTTTCCACCTTTGAGATATCAATGACTAAGAACATTTTTTATATGCATGCACATGTAGGCTTAGAGAAGATTTCTTTAGAAAATCTCAAAGAGGAATAGGAAAACCTATTGGCCACTCTCAAGAAAACCCATAAAAATATATTTGATAAATTGTAAGTACATTTTGGGCATTAATTTCAAAAAAAGGGAAAATATATGTATATACATTATATACCGAGAGCATGTTCAAAGGGGGAGTTCACACTGTTCATACATTTTTGGTTTACAAATTTTCAAATTGAAAATTTTATAGTCGACATACACAAATTTTTTTATATACTAATGCCAAAGGGGGATAATGTTACTCCTAAGTGGATTAAGAGTTGTCATTAGTATTTATCTATACAGTTGGTAAATAGAGCAAGACAATTCAGTCAGTTATAACTACAACTGTAGTCACCGAGAACAGAGATTACTGAGTATAGTAGTCATTGAGCACATAGGATTACTGAATGTCAATATAATATCGAGATAGAGACACAACATTTATCGATTAATCTAGAGTTCACATAAAAGTTTGTAATGACACATAGTCAAGGTGAACATGTTTTTACCGAGCTAGAAAATGGTTTACCAAGATCGAGGTAAATATTTAATATGAATGTAATCATTTAAATGAATGATGATTCCTATGTAAAGATTTTCTAGGTTAATCATTTGAGCCGTTGATCTTAGGTTTTCTATATAATGTCAAAACCCTAATTAGGTCAAATAATTATGATATAAGTATTGTAAAGATGTCATTTTGACAAGTATCACATGAAGTAGCAGCCATTGGGAGACATTTGAAGATCTAACAGGGTTAAGTTGGAAGGATTTTGACAGAGTATTTAGTTTATCAGAAATAGTTCAAGGCTACCGAGAAGTACAAAAGGAAATATTCATCACAACAAGGTGATTTCATTATTGTACTTAATGGATCTAATATCAATAATGTGTTGGTTGTCCTGTTGGTTTCAACTTGCAGGTTTACTCTATGATTGACAATTTAGTGTCACTAACTCTATCACCACTCCAAAGTCTTCAAGTAAAAGGGCCAATTAACAAGGATCAATGAGATCCTCCTACACTTTGAGCCTCAATGCTCAGGCAGGTTTACCCTTGATTCACTTCTTCAAAGGAATCACAAAATATTATACAACTATACCCCTTACTAACTGATTGAAAGATTTTATCATTTAATTTGTGTGTGTGATTGATGATGATGGACTGCCTCTAGAGAAGAGATCAGTGCCTTAACCTAGGGCATAGAGTCACCTAATAGCATACATCAAATGAAAACCATAACTCAAACACACTTGAATTCAAGATAAGTGCTTTGCCTATTATCTCTCTCACTCACATATTAGGACATCAAATCCTTATCTAGCCATGAACTCACGTAAACTACCTCAAAGACTTTAATCCTAACTTTGTTAGGAACTTAAAGATAATTTCAAAATACTCTTTGTTTACCATATGCTAACCCACTTTGTGAAATTAACATATATGAGCTCAAGAACAAAACAAGAAGACATACACAAATATGAAATTGGAATCCAAATTTATTTTCATTAAAATTTGCAAAATCAATACATTATCAAACAACAAAATGCCAAAGAAACAGACACAAAATCCAGGCTCTCCTTGCTTAGTATAATACCATCAACAAAAACCCTTACAAAATACAACTTTTATCAATATATACCACCACTAGTCATCTTGGAATCCCCAAAATAGGATGCAACAAGCTAAGGATGACTAGGGTTAGGGCTTCACCCACTAGACCAACTGAATCAAATTAGAAATTTATTATAGGGATGAAAACCAAGTGATCAAAACAATCAGATCTAAGATTGATCTCAATTTATGAAGAATTTCAGAGTACTGTACTAGAGATCATGAATCTACTATGCTAAACAATCTGATTATTCACCTGCAACATACCTCGAGCAAGTGACTACCTACATTTTCAATGTACAAACCTTTTGCAATTAATCATTAGACACCCTGGACTAGTCTGCAATAGTCAGAAAAACTAATTCTGCTAAGTCTGACTATAAAAGCATTCAATTTTAGTCCTTCCTGTCGCTGGAAACCCTCAGAAAATTCAAATTTGAATTTCAATGGTCACATTCATGGCGCCTGCAACAAATTGGTGGTTCACATTTAAACTTGGGTCAACTTTATATTTCTCGGGCCTCATGACTTAACTCCTCAGACACCCTCAGGTTACCTCCTAGCGAACATGTGACAAGGCATTTCCTCATTCGCGAAATGAAAAACTAACTCACCGCTTAACCCCGCGAACCAGTGAACAAAGGAAAGTTACTAACCCCGGTCCCATTTGGCAAACTGATGATAGAAGGATTTCACCAGTTCGCAAAGAACTTTATCTATCTGCCAAATAGTTTAGCGATTATGTGAATACACATTCGCTGAATCGCCAGTTAATTTAAAGTACCACCATCTCATTTCATGAACGAATGAAAAGCATTGAAATTCATCGGGCTGCTAACCTTATTTATCCAGACCACCAAACTTTAGACCTTCACCTAGGCCCGCACTGTGCCACCTGTCATTATACTATTCACTGCAAACCACCCTGTCACATCTAACACAGGACCCACTAATCCCCCAGCATCTAATCGAATGGCAGGTGTATGATCGCATGGGGCAAGAATATTCCATGCAATCACACACCGACTGTCGATCAAAATATCTGACTCAGGTCCCACCGACAAGCTCCATATCATCCTTCCTTGACCAATGAGATGTTTCCAAATTGATTACATGTAGTAGTGGACCTGCTTTACTTTATCACTTTGAGAAAGGTAAAATCAATGGTCGTCGCATAATCTCAAACCTCTGACACATCCCATAAGAAATTACACCCACCGTTGATCAACTACGGATGTCAAAACCCTCTGAGTCTTGGAAAATCAGGTCCCACAGATAGCATATATAGTCATTCACCCATGGACCAATTAGAAATCGCCAACTGTACCTATGTGTCATTTTGGACCCACCATTTGAAAAGCTCCACCATAAAGGAGAATCAACGACTGGCGTAAGATCTCATGCCTCTGACAAATTCCATGAGATCATATGCCAACCGTAGATCTTGAATCTTTTACTTTGAGTTATTGGGCCCGCTTGACAGCATGTCTACTTCACTGCATTTCAACCAATAAAAAACCACCACCTGTACTTACCTGGCAATGGACCCACCCCTACAAAGCACTTAACCCTATGAGCATTCAGCAAACATGTGACAAAGCATTCTCCCAATCATGAGATATTCATCTTAACCATGGTTTGAATCAGAGAACACGCAAACAAAAGGCCTTCACTGAATCACTTAACATTTTCTCAACCTTGAGTTATGTCCTGAGATTACGTGAACAAGAGCATTCTCCAATTCACAGAATCATTGTCTTTACTAGGGTTGAGTCTCAAGAATACACAACTACCTTCAGTTGCTCAATCACCGAAAGACTTTGACCACTACATTTTTCATTAAGAGAATCCATGACCAAAAGAAAACATAACCTGACATTTCTTCGTTCGCTAAGTCACAAGACAATAAGATGTAACCGCTAGATATTAAGTGAACAAGAGAACACTACAGTCAGGCAATCACTAAATGAGAAGGGTAACTATCAGAAGACTATGCGAACAAGCGACTGACCAGGAAAGATAAAGTGCATGTGGATTTTAGGGACTTAAGTGGCCCAAAAAAGGTAATGAAGAATTAGAAATTGGCTAGGGTAAACTAGGGTTTTTCACATCAATGGCTAGATTTTTGAATTTTTGCCTAGGGTTTTTTAAGGCCAGAGACATAAAAACATGCAGGGATCAGAAGAGAAATGCTACAGCCATGAATTTTTTTGCAAGTACTAACACAATGTAAGTTGTTTTCAAACATATCAAACTTCACTGTTACTCTCTAGCAATTGTAGCAGACTTAAAATATCTTAACAGAGTAGACTTAATAGTCTTTTGTAAAATATCTTAACTGAGTGCACACTTGAAGAGTGTTACTAAAATACTCTAACCAGGTAGATTTAGCTGATCTTTTTTTTACTCTTAATAGTGTAAGATCACCATAAGTGATCAATCTTTGTAATCCTTTACTGAAAAGTTTATTTCAGTAGAAGTGAAGCTTTGCGGGTTCCATCCCCACCGTATTTTTTACCTTCTAACAAGGATTTTTGTGATACCAAAATACATGTGTTATGTGTATGAAGTTTCATGTATGCTTATTTGATTAGATTACATCTATTTACATTTTAGTTATGTTATTGAGTGTATGGTGAATGCAAATGATATGTCAGTCAATTAATGAATAACATGTTTACAAGAATTCAGTTGAAATTTTTTTAGTGTTACTGATTCGCCCTAATGAACTACAACTGATTTGAATAAACTGTATAACTTGAAGATCTATGATTCTAGATCACTGAGTTACTGATTAGATATGTAAGATGATTAAATCAGTAATATGTTGTCATTGATGTCAACTAGTTTTGACAATACTTATCTTGTAAGTTACTATACCCAAACATCTGTAGAAAGAAGAAGAAAAGAGATGAAGAACAAAAATATCTACATGAGGAAGATGGATATGACAGATAAGGATAAGGAACACATTGGGTAACTTATGGATGAGTCTATGACCTTATGTTATTGACTTGATTATGTTGCATTCATCTATGATGAAGGATAAAGAAAAATGCACAAAGCAGTGTGGTCAGTTAAAGAAGCATTTCAGTATACACCGACGTAGTGTAGTGTATACCGAGCACATTATAAACTGAGCTTGTGTTCACTGAACACATTTCTTTGTTAACCGAGTAGAAGAAAAGAACTAAATGACTAGTTTAGCCGATGGAAGTTGATGAGCTGGAAAGTGTTATGATTATGAAATTGGAGATAATGTTTGTTACGAATATCAATGACTAACATAATTCAAAGAAGATCTAAGGGATTGAAATAAAATGTGTTACTAACACATCAGCCGAGGAAGGTTTAAGTGGCAAAATCAACAAAGGAGATTAAGCAGAAAAATTTGATGGATGGAATTAAAACAGTTTACTTGTCTATTTAAGAGACTAGGATTTCATGATTAAATCATGCCAAAAGAAGGAGACTATAGAAGATATTGCGTGGAAAAGCTTCGTGCATGCTTGATTAGACTTGTTAAGGAGAGCCCAACTACAGAGATTACCAAGCGTCAGAAAGCTATAACTGAGTGATAGTAAGTTATTGAATATTGATTGAAACATAATTGATATATTGGTCAGAGGATTTGAATGAGCTTAACATAGATCTAATAATCTGCAATTGAAGTTGTGTTGTAATCAGATCAACTACTGTTACATTTTAGCCATTGTAAATAGACAAATCTCTTAACAGAGTGGACTAGAAAGTCTTGTAATGTCATTCATAGAGTGTACATTTGTTATCCTGTCAACCCCATAGTGAATAATGGTTGGATGATAATGGTTGGTCTAAAATCCTCTAACAAGGTCACACCTCACAGTGTGTTTATAACCTTAAATAAGGTTGGGTCTTCATCGACCTCACTTCAGAAGAGTGAACAATTTTTGGGTTGCCGGTCCCAGGTGGTTTTTCCCTTTATAGGGTTTCCATGTTAAATATCTTGTGTTATGTGTTGATTGTGATGATTGTTTGTTGTCATACTTTACATGTTGCATATTGGATTTGATCGGTAATTAGTATACATTATTAATTGGTAATCGGTAAAAGCATAGTCAGAATACTATTTTATGTTACTGAGCTGCAAAAGTTTTAGTAAATTGTTTTTGGATATACATTTTGTGATTGAGACTATGGATAACTGATTCACCCCCCTCTCAGTTATTCTAACAATTGGTATTAGAGCGTTGGTTGCTTGGAATAGAGTTTTAAGGACTTTAGCACAAAGATCTCAAAATGTATAAGAGGGAAGTGCCAAAGCTAAACAAGGATAACTTCATAGTATGGAAAAGATGAATGAAGCTGCATGTATCTAGAATTGGGAATTCTACCCTGACACTAATGGAGAATGGCTACATTGCACCACCCACTGGTCCCTTGACCCTTGATCAACTAAGAGACAGACATGAACATAATTTTACTATGATGGAGATTGTTGCTACCTGTATAGATGCCATATTTGAATATATTAAAAATTGCACTACTTCTAACGACATGTGGGATAAACTTGCTCAAGTTTATAGTGGTGATGTGAATGTCAAAAGAGCCAGAGCTGAAAGCTTAAGGGGAAGATTCGATGATATGAAGATGAAGGAAGGAGAAAATATTGTGCAATACACAAATAGACTAAAAGAGGTAGTACATGCTATTAGAGCATCTGATGGTGTTATTGAAGAAGAGATAGTGGAAAGAAAAGTTCTCAGAACCTTATTGCTAGTTTATGCAATCAGAATATCTACAATTCATGAAACTAGGTCTGTATCTGGTAACAAACTTACTCTTGATAATCTGATTGGTAAGATTATAACTTTTGAACTGAATAACTTTGATAATAGTGTTGTACCATCTGTTGAATCTACTTTTATGTCTTCTCTGAAGATTGGTAAGTCTAGTATCAGAAATAAGAATGATGATAGTGATAGCAATACTGATGATGAGCTTGATGAACTTGAAGCTCTTATGGCCATAACGTTACCTAAAGGTAAAGGAAGATATAGAGGTAAATTACCTTTAGCATGCTTTAATTGTAAAGAGGTTGATCATATTGCTGCTAGATGTCCACACATGAAATATGATGACAGAAACAAAGACCGATTTGGTGAAGGAAGCTATAGGAGAAGAGGCAATAGAAATTACTGACACTACAACAGAGAGAACCAAGACAATAATGATAAAGGAAAGAAGGTGTGCTACATTGCAGAAGATGTCACTGATACTGACACTGATGAAGATGTGGAGGTAGTATTTTTTTCAATGAAGGATGACTCAGAGGAAGATGAAAGGTATGTAGAGACAACACTTATCTCTAAGGTTAATAAAAATGATACATGGATCATAGATAATGGTTGTACACATCACATGACTAGTGATGAAGAAAAATTTGATCATCTTGAAGAACACAATGGAGGATCTGTTACAATGGGTAATGATGCACCTTGTATGGTTAGAGGAAAAGGATCTTTGATGATAAATGATAAAATTAGATGTGACAATGCTTATTGGGTAAAAGGTCTAAACTATAATTTGCTAAGTGTGGCACAGATGAACAATTCAGGCCACTGAGTTTCTTTTGAGAGCAAGAAAGTGAAGATATTTGATGATGGAGGAAGACTTATTGGAACAAGAAAACAATCGAGAGATAATTTGTTTTATCTTGATAATGATAATTCTTCTTGTTTAATGATGAAAGATGAAGATGCATGGTTGTGGCATAAAAGGTTATGTCATGTGAATTTTGATAACATGATTAAGATCAGTAAAAAGAAAAAGGTTAGAGGTCTACCTAACTTATCTAATCCTAATCATGTTATGTGTCATGAATGTCAAAAAGGTAAAATGAAAAAATCTAGTTTCGAAAGCAAAGATTACTCAACAAAGAAATTACTTGAGTTAGTGCATACCGACCTATGTGGTCCTATGAGAAGTCAAAGTTACTATGGAGACAAATATTTTATTCTTTTTGTTGATGATTATACTAGATTAATGACAGTCATGTTCTTGAAAAAAAAATCAAAGGCATTTAAGATGTTCAAGTGGTATAAAGCAAAAGTTGAGAAAGAGACTGGTAAAGAATTGAAATGCTTAAGATTTGACCGAGGTGGTGAATTTATTTCTAATGAATTTACTAACTTTTTTAATGAGCCTGGTATTAAAAGATAGGTCTCTACACTGAGGACACCACAACAAAATGGAATAGCTGAAAGGACGAATAGGTCAATAGTTGATTGTGCAAGAACACTGATGTTACAAAAGAATGTTTCTCAGACATACTGGAGAGAAGCAGTCAGCACAACTGTTTATGTTATGAACCAAGTACAATTGAAGGACACTAATAAGACACCCTATGAGTTATGGTTTGGTCATAAACCCACTGTAAGTTATTTCAAGATTTTTGGAAGTAAATGCTTTATTCTGAAAGATGAAAGAAATGGGAAGTTTGACTCAAAAGGTGATGAAGGGATATTTCTGGGATATTCCACAAAAAGTAAATCATACAAGTGTCTTAACAAAGTAACTAATAAAATGATTGAAAGTACTAATGTTCAAGTTGATGAGTTTGATGATAAGAATGCAGAGGAAAGCATAAAGGAACTGGAAGACTAAAGTAGATTCAGTTACATTGAACAACTAGAGTACCTACCGATGTTGCAGACAGTGACAACCAGTCAACATGAAAATAATATCAAGGAACAAGAAAAAGAAACTGATGAGGAGGAAGCACCTACTGAGCAAGTAAATGAACCTGCATAGGATGAACAAGAAAGAAGAGATCAGATACTGGCAAGATTTGTCAGAAGACATCATCCCAAGATACAAATCATTGGAAATAGACAAGCTGGCATGCAAACAAGAAGTAAAGTAAGACAAGGTACATGTCTAGTTTGTGAATATGAACCGAAGAATGTAAAAGTTGCATTAGAAAATGATGAATGGGTTAATGCAATGAAAGAGGAAATAGAACATATAGAAAAGAACAAAACTTGGATTTTAGTACCCAAACCTAAGGACAAGAATGTTATCGGTACTAAGTGGATATTTAGAAACAAGCTTAATGAGAATGGAGAGGTAACAAGGAACAAAGCTAGGCTAGTATGCAAGGGATATGCACAAGAGGAAGGAATAGATTATGGTGAAACATTTTCACCTATTGCTAGAATAGAAGGAGTTAGAATGTTACTTGCATATGCTACACACAAAAAGTTTAGAGTTTACCAAATGGATGTTAAATCTACTTTTCTGAATGGGATACTTGAAGAAGTCTACATAGAACAACCTGAAGGGTTCGTTGATCCAGACAACAAAGATATGGTATGTAGATTACATAAAGCTTTATATGGTTTGAAGAAAGCACTGAGAGCCTGGTATGAGAGGCTGCATAACTATTTGCTACGTATTGGATTTGTTAGAAAAAGTGAGAATAATAATCTATACATGAAAGGAAATTTTGATCATACTATCTTGATTGCTGAGATATTTGTGGATGACATAATATTTGGAGGAAAAGATCATATCTGTAAGTCATTTGCTGATGAAATAAAAATTGAATTTGAAATGTCTATGTTTGGAGAGATTAAGTTATTTTTAGGCTTACAAGTGATTCCACAGAATGATGGTATATTCATCACACAATCTAAATATATAAAGGAAGAATTGAAGACATTTGGCATGGAAGATGCTAAACCTGTGGGAACACCGATGGCTACTAGATATAAATTGACTAAAGAAGATGAAACTACTGAGGTAAACTAGACACTGTACCGATCCATGATTGGTAAGTTAATGTATGTAGTTCATAGTAGACCTGATATAGCACATGCTGTTGGAATAGTTGCTAGATTTTTTGCAAACCCTAGAGAGTCACACATGATTGCTACAAAGAGAATCTTAAGATACCTCAAGGAAAATGAAGATTATGGATTATGGTATCCTAAGAAAGGCAAGTTTTAATTGAAGGTATACACCGATGCTGATTGGGTTGGAAATATGGATGATAGAAAGAGTACCACCGAAGGAGCATTCTTCTTTGGTGAAAGACTTTTTACATGGACAAGTAAGAAATAGGCTTGCATTTCCCAGTCTATAGCTAAAGAAGAGTATGTTGCTACTGCTACTAACTGTTCAAATATTGCATATATCAAGCAAGTGTTGGAAGGTATGAATGAGGTAATGACTGAGCTGGTGATTATATATTGTGACAACACTAGTGCTATTAATATTTCAAAGAATCTAGTGATGCACTCTAAAACAAAGCATATATCTATTAAGTATCACTACTTAAGGGAACAAGTATAGGAGAAGAAAGTAAAGCTAGAATTTGTTTCATCAAAAGAAAAACTTGCTGACATATTTATAAAGCCTCTACCGAAGGATACATATGAATAATTGAGGACTAGACTTGGGGTTCATCTCCTATCTACCGGTCACTAAGGTGATCTGGAGGTTGCATCAGCCTAATCTTATCAAAAGATCATACATGTTGATGCAGAACAGTTCACACTTTGGACTTCTATCTAAGGTTGTGAAAGGATGAAGTACTAGAATAGATTTGCACATCAGTATACTATGATATAGAGAATAAATAGGACAACATAGAGTTACATGGATACTATAGAGCTGTATGCTTTTATTTCTCTTTGCAATTGCTATCAAAGGGAGAGAGATCAATATGAAGATATGAAGAATATGAAGCCAAAGACAAAGGGAGAGAGATACAAAAAAGGGAGAGCATTGAAGATCAGTTACTAAGAACAGAAGAAAACCTGTGAGCTGAAAAGATCATATCTATAGAAGTTATTTTGCACTTGCAAATGCTTTTATGTAATGTAGTGATTAAACATATTAAGCTAGGGAGAGCTTATACTGAGTTACAACATTTGTTGACAAAGTTGTAGAATACATGTTTGGTATGTGTATGGCATATTCCATATTGCTTGTGTTGCCATCAATGCCAAAGGGAGAGATTGATGAACTACAATTGATTTGAATAAACTATATAACTTGAAGATCTATGATTCTAGATCGCTAAGTTGCTGATTAGATATGTAAGATGATTAAATCAGTAATATGTTGTCATTGATGTCAACTAGTTTTGACAATACTTATCTTGTAAGTTACTATACCCAAACATCTATAGAAAGAAGAAGAAAAGAGATGAAGAACATAACTATCTACATGAGGAAGATGGATATGACAGATAAGGATAAGGAACACATTGGGTAACTTATGGATGAGTCTATGACCTTATGTTATTGACTTGATTATGTTGCATTCATCTATGATGAAGGATAGAGAAAAATGCAGAAAGTAGTGTGGTCATTTAAAGAAGCATTTTAGTATACACTGACACAGTGTAGTGTATACCGAGCATAGTATAAACTGAGCTTGTGTTCACCGACACATTTCTTTGTTAACCGAGCAGAAGAAAATAACTAAATGACTAGTTTAGCCGATGAAAGTTGATGAGCTAGAAAGTGTTATGATTACAAAGTTGGAGATAATGTTTGTTATGAAGATCGATGGCTAACATAATTTGAAGAAGATCTAAGGGATTGAAACAAAATGTGTTACTAACACATCAGCTGAGGAAGGTTTAAGCGAAAAAATCAACAAAGGAGATTAAGCGGCAAAATCTGATGGATGGAATTAAATCAGTTTACTTGTCTATTTAAGAGACTAGGATTTCATGATGAAATCATGCTAGAAGAAGGAGACTATAGAAGATATCACATGAACAAGCTTCATGCATGCCTGATCAGACTGGTTACCGAGCATTAGAAAGCTATAACTGAGCGACAGTAAGTTACTGAATATTGATTGAAACTGAATTGGTATATTGGTCAGAGGATTTGAATGGTCTTAACATAGATCTAATAATTTGTAATTGAAGTTGTGTTGTAATCATATCAACTATTGTTACATTTTAACCATTGTAAACAGATAAATCTCTTAACAGAGTGGACTAGAAAGTCTTGTAATGTCATTCATAGAGTGTACATTTGTTATCCTGTCAACCCCATAGTGAATTCTGGTTGGATTATAATGGTTGATATAAAATCCTCTAACAAGGTCACACCTCATAGTGTTTTTGTAACCTTTAATAGGGTTGGGTCTTCACTGACCTCACTTCAGAAGAGTGAACAATTTTTGGGTTGCCAGTCCCAGGTGGTTTTTCCCTTTATAGGGTTTCCAAGTTAAATATCTTGTGTTATGTGTTGATTGTGATGATTGTTTGTTGTCATAATTTACATGTTGCATATTGGATTTGATCGGTAATCACTATACATTATTAACTGGTAATCGGTAAAAGCACAGAAAAAATACTATTTTATGTTACCAAGCTACATAAGTTTTAGTAAATTTTTTTTGGATATACATTTTGTGATTGGGACTATGGATAACTGATTCACACCCCTCTTAGTTATTCTAACACACCCATCCCCTCTCAGTAACTTACCTTTCCATAATCCCAACAATGGTAAGACTCATCAAGAAAAAGGGAAAAACTTTTGTATATAAATTTTCCCTAAAATGGTTAGACTCTATTATTGGAAAAGGTAAGAGATAATAGTACACTAGAGGACTACAATTTCCCAAAAGGGAAACTAGTATACTTCTACATAGGTACCTATCCTAAAAGTGCACTAGGATCTTGCAAATTTGAAAGTGTCCTAGAAATGTACTAGATTTTGAAATCTATGTTTTTTTTTTAATCACGCACTCGCATCCTTGCCAAGGACTAAAAAATTGATTGGTTCTAGGTTCATACTTAAGGACAACATTCAAGGATCATAAAATAATATTCACACAAATAGACTCTAAAATGGTAGAAAACAACTAAAATAATAAGAGGGACAACCCCACATAATCTCCCATGCACTAGGAAAAAATTAAGGTCTACAAGAGAATCCAAAATAAGCCCAGTGACATAGGGTATAAAGAAAATATCTGAGCACACCCTACTTGTTCTTTAAAGGAAACAATAGAAAATCACACTACACCATGGTTCTTTCTCACATACATGACACTAAAACATGTGATAAGAACTACATGACACTAGAACACTATTTGGACATGATATAGATTAAATCATAGTTTTCGATATAAAAATAAAAATGATCTCAAAAAATTCATAATTGAATATATTAAGGAGTCTTTTTTCTTTCATTCCAACTCATCATAAATCATTCCCTAGTTTAAAATTTTTTTAAAAAAATTTCAATGAAAAATCATAAAAATTCCTCAACCTCGATTGATGAATGCTTCAATTTTTTCATTTCTAAAGATACACTTGGGTTCCACATATACACAACACTACACTTTTACAATAAAATTTTATTTTCTAATTTTACAAATTTTCTACATGATCATAGCTCAAAAGTAGTATTTTTTATATTTTTTGAACATTATTTTTATTCAATATATATGTATGACTTCAATCTAAAATAGAGGCCATACACTCCCACAAGGGTAAGCATAGAAAAAATAAAAAATAAAAGCATTCAAAATGAATAGGTCAAGGAGAATACTTAAGTTTGAGGCTCATTAAAACATCAAATTTCTTCTCAATTTATTCAAATTGAGAAGAAAATTAAAAAAAGTGCAATGTATAAAAACTTTCCTCTAACAATCTGATTCCTAGCCCAAGAAAATCTATTTCCAATCAATTTCAACCACTTTTCCATTTTGAGGGAGAGAGACAATTTTGAGAGAAAAATGCTTCAAATAAGAATAATCAAAATGAAAGTCAAAGCCTTTTTTCCATTTCCATTATTTTTTTTAATGAACAAGTTCAACCAATTGTAGGGGTAGAGCCCTCTATTTCTTTGAAAAAAAAGAAAGCTACATCCAAATCCAAATGTCTCAAACCTCATGGATTTGATATTGGAAAAGAAACACCCTCCAAAATACTACCAACTCCTAAACATTGAAAGCTAGGACCTATAGAGATTACGTCACACATTATGGAGCCTAACATAACTCATCCACACTCCCCTTATTAGAAATAATTAACCTCAATCTACTATGACCACAACAAAATAAAATAATCATGATCAATTTATATGAAAATATCCAAACCAACTACTGAGATTAATTAGAGTGAAAGATTCCCTATCGATGAATGGTGATGCATTCCCATACAACATATTATGCATATTACCAAAGTGGTTCTATGAGGTGCTATCCTAGATTTATTTCCATATGACAACCAAGAGAGACAAAAAGCCCAAATACCTTGGTTACCATTTATTTTCTATTGATCCATCATTTCCACCTTCTTGCGACATTGTCACCTAACCCGATTCATCATACGGGAGACCTAGGATGTAACATTTTTGAAATATTTTCTAGTTTATTCACATGAAACTCTACCCAAAGTCATAGCTCCTTTGCACCATATATTCAATCCATTCTACCTAGGTGACATATGAACTTTATTCTTCATAGGCTTTGTTGTCCCATCCAAGGTCTCTTGAAAGATTCAGACTACATCCCTCAAGCATGGGATATACATACCCCCTTGAGACATAATTTCATCCTACCCCCATCCTGTCTTTTACCTCTATGCTTCTCCAATCTGCCAACACTATCTCCACTAATTCTAGCAGTATCTCTTCTACCCCAATTATGGCCTCCCTAATAGGAGCATCAATTCCTCTATTGGCTAACCAATCTATCACTTTATTTTCATTTTGAAAAACATGGGAGATTGAATAATCCTCTAATCTATGTAGCCAATGGCTGATTTTTTGAACCCACATCTTAAGTTTATAATTAGAGATTTAACCCTTTGCAATCAAATTGATGGAAAATAATGAATCTCCTTCTATAGAAACTTTTTGAAATAGATAATTTCACCCCTCTAGCCAATGCTTCCATCTTTGCCTTGTTTTATATGCCATGCCTAAGAAACCATAAAGTTCCCACAAATATGAGCCATCACTATCCCTTATGATGCATCTGATTCCCACTCCACCTAGATTCACTCTCGCTACCCCATCCATGTTTAGTTTCACCCTTCTTTTCAATGGAGAGGTCCACTTTGCCTCTAATTTCTTGAGGTTATTTTGTATGAGTAAAGCTATTGACACTTTGAGAAGCCCCCAAATACCTTGTGCAATCACCTAAAAATGGATAGACAATTTAACGATAATTCAAAGTAAATCAAGTCAAATCAAAGCAAATCAAGGAAATAATTGAATCAATTGAATCACAATGCACAATTAGCCAATCAAAATTAAAATCAAGTCTTAATTCAATATCAATCAAAATTGAGAGCATTTTAATCAAGTGCAATCAAATCAAAATACAATTAATTGTATAGTTTTGGATTAAATTAAATTCAACCCATTCAAGGGGTACATGGCTAAAATAAATCAATTAATAAAAATCAATTAATCTCAAAAAACCAAAAGGAGAGGAAAATAAATCAACCAATGTGATTTGAGGAAAGGCATTCACATGGATCAAGCCCAATTGAATCGCATTCACTCAAAATAAAAAGGAATCTCAACCATCCATCTTGTCTACTTGTCCCAAGCTTTGAGGACACAAACTTTTCTTTGTCTTCAAAGGGTGGAACCAAATACTTAACCCCAACTCAATCATGATTAAACACATCTACACCCTCTACCATTGGAAAATCTATAAAAGGAAGGCTAAAATCCTTCATAATTCATCAACCACCTATCTAAGAATTGCATCAAACCTCTTGCAATTTGAGTTTAGAAAAGAATTTAAGAGAAATTTTAGCATTTATCTTGATAATTGTTAGCTTTAGCATATTGTTTTATCTTTATCATTCTCATTCTAGGACTATCATTAATGAGAGCTTGCTGAGAGCTCACTCATTAACATCTTAGTTAGAGAGCCATAGGATGCTCAATTAGTCATTGATTTTGTTAAATAGTTGCTAAATTGTGGTTGTATTTAGTTATTATTTCACTTATTGTTGATGATTAACCCTAATTCTATGAAGATACTTTTATTAGTATACAAAATGACACCCACCATGGGGAAGTAAGCCTCATTTTATCAATTCTATCATTTGGATCATCTTTTGTATGCTTGTATCTGCTATTTTCCATGGAATTTTTGCAGGAAATAGGTTAAATCATGCCTATAGTCAATTTAGTCACACCTGCAATCATTTGGATGACACCTACCAGCTTTGTATCAATGCTTATTTGCTAAACATTTGTGCCTGGTCGATACTTTCTATTGTTTCTTAAATTCTTTATTGTCGCTTATAATCGAAACAATCACGCCTCTGCGATAAAGATACATTGCCTTTGCCTAAAGAAGTCATGCTTGTGCACTTTTTAGTGTCACCTGTGCACTTTTTGGTGTTGTCTGTGCACTTTTCTGTGTCGCCTGTGCACTTTTCTATGTCACCTGTGCACTTTTAAGTGTCGCTTGCTAATAGTTAACTTATGCCTACAAACAATTTGATATCGCGTATTTGCTGGACAATGTTGCTTTCAGTTTTCTATCTTAATTTTCTTTCAGATTGATTAATTCTATCATCTAACTCTTTGTTTGTACATTTTGACTGTAAATGAGTAGGCATAAAAAAGTGCAAAAGCCAGAAACCAGGTTTAACAAAGAAGGGAAGGAACTAGCTAAGAAGATAAAGAAGGAAAACATAGCACATATCAAGGTCATTCTTGAGTTAACACAAGAGGAGGACAATCAGGTATATCAAAAATACCTTGCTGTAATTGAAGCTTACAAACAGAAATTTGTCTCTCTTAATTGGATCTTTAGTCCTTAGTTCAAATTTTTGTTTGAAAATTTGCAATTAAAGTACTTAAAATTCATTACATAAATATTTTCTTTGTCAAGTTCAATTTTGGTTTCCCCTCATAGTGTTTGTTAGTGTTGATTAACTTGCTGGAGGACAAACACACTTGGAAGGAGCTATTGCCAAGGTAAGATGAAAACATTGAAATCACTCAACAATGCCCCTAACTTCGGTTAGCTACAAAGAAAGAGGTAAGCCTAAACTAGTCAATATTTTCCCTTAGCTTGTGGCATTTGGTGCATTTAAAATCTAGTAATTAAGAGGGATTAAAGAATCAAACACATAAATCAAAGCCCCTTGTTTGTGGAAGAGAGTAGAAATACTCAAATCCCTATAGTTAGTGGGTGAAATCAATTGAACCTTGTTAATTGTGTTTGGGAACTAAAGGGAAAGTTAGGGATATGCTCTTCACCTTCTTGGTGAACCAAATTCCCAAAAGCTTAACCTTAATTCCATTTTTCTTGCTTTCAAAATGAACATGCTAGAACTTTATTGGGCTCACCTCCCAAGTTTTCCTTAATGAGGCCAGTGAGAGGGACAACCCAAAGTGGGATACGCTCACTTTTGTTACGGGAATCCAACCCACTATAAAATGAAACATATGTATCCTTAATGGGGTGCATGAAAAAAGGATTTTAATTTTTCAAACTTCCTCTAGTAGTGCTCATGAATTGTGCAAAATCGTACCTCGGTGCATCTGAGAAGCCCCTTAACATACTTGGGGGATGAGAGATTAAAGTCCATTTTGAACGGAATCCATATTAAATCCTTGATCAATTAGAAAGCCTACCTCATTAGAGCCATTTAAAATCCAAATTTGATGTTAGGTAGATTTCTTGGAAGAATTTCTTGTGATAATTGATAAAATCATTGTGTTGTGCTTGAAGATCTTTGTTTACAAAAAGAAAACATCCATAAAGATCCAAAAATCAATTAACAACAAAGATTCAAAAGAATATTCTATTCACAACAATTCAAGAAGTGGAAAAAGAAATGGAAACATTATCCAACCAATTATCATTAAGAACATTGTTTCCTTACCTCTATGATCAAGAAGAACATTATGAACATCATATCTTTGATAATTCAAAATGTGATAAAAAAGAATATCATGAAAATCCTATATTTGATCAAGAATATCCTAATGATAAACCAATATTTCATGAAGAACCTATTTCAAAATATCAAGACAATATCATATTTGATCAAGGAAATCAAGAGGAATTAGTCCCATCTCAACAATATTCATCATATGACACCTCTTTGAGAAACACAAATACATCCAAATATCCTTGGGATAGATCATTTACTCCTTTTGGAATTTCATATGAATCAGCTCTGGAAAAACTCCTTGAAAATGATCTCATCACGTTGCCTCAAATCACTTCATGTGGTTTTATCTTTTTGAGAAACTATTGTGCATATCATAGACATAATGATCATGAAACTTTAGATTGCATTGAGTTGAAACATAAAATCCAAAATCTTATTGATGATGACTTAATTGAAATTGAAAATCCTAATGACTAATCTAAGGAAGATACTACTCTCAAGCGAGATCAAACTTATGAAAACTATTGGCATTAAGTATGTTTGTCATTAGTGACAACACTTATTCAGACTCTATGTGTTTAACGAGCAGACAAGATAGTGTTTACCGAGCAGACAGGACAGTGTTTACCAAGCAGACAGGACAGTGTTTACCGAGCAGGCAGGACAGTGTTTACCGAGCAGACAGAATAGTGTTTACTGAGCAGACCGAGATTCACAGTGCTTACCGAGTTATCATTGTTGAGTGATGAAATGAGCAGTGTTTACCGAGTGCCAGCATGGTAAATAGGGAATTCAGTTTCTACCAAGTGACACTATATCTACCGAGTCTCCAGTATATACCGAGTTTGAAACTACAATCGAGTGGTTAGTATGGATCGAGCCTCCACTTCTACTGAGAGCATGATGATGATGAGTAACATAGTGGATGCCGTGTATCAGAAATTTACTGAGTTAGTTTGCAGTAACTGAGTAACTATATTTGGGCCAACTCAGTAATATTTGTGTTAGCTTGTTTAAGAGTTGACTTTGTAATTATTTTGTAATTGTTTTGGATTGATATATAAACAATGTTTTGTATCATATCCAAGGTGTGTAGTAGCGAAGTATGAAAAAGAGAGAAAGGCAAAGATAAGTGAATTACAAAGGGCTACAGTAGTATAAGAAGCAGCAAAGATCTATCCATCACAGAAGGTGATCAGTACATCAAAGAATCTCAATCAACAAGTACAGTTGCAAGTAAGAGATCTACCATTTCATCCTAATAGGTGAATCAGCTTAAAATCCTTTAATCGGGTAGACTTAACAGTCTTTGTAAAATCTCTTAACTGAGTGCATACTTTATTGTATGTTTGTAAATCCTCTAACAAGGTGGACCTAGCAGTCCTTATTGCTCCTAACAGGGTAGATCATCAGAAGTGATCATTGTAAGCCTTAATCGGCAAACTTTATACTGCAGTATTGAAGTTTTGTGGGTATCATCCCCACCCCAGTTTTACTTTCTATTTGGAAGGTTTATGGGTCACCAAATCTCTATGTTCAAAGTGTTATGAATGTTTTATTCTTTCTGTTACTCATGCATGCAGTCAGATTATCAATCTAATGTTATTTGAAATATGGTTAAGATCTGAATTTGTTAAAAGTTTTGAAGTTACTGATTCACCCCTCCCCTCTCAGTAACCTAGATAGTCTTGAATATTTCCAACAATTGGTATCAGAGCTTTGTAGTTCTCAGGATAAAGTTTGACAGCTTGAGAAAAGATTCAGGACAATGGAGATATTCAGATTTAACAAAGTAATTGAGAATGAAAAGCTAGATCTGGAAATAGCCATAACTCAACTCAAAAGAATTAGAAACTCACTTGTAATCACTATGGAAAAATTGGTCATACTTCAAACAAATGTTGGAACAATGGAAAAGCAAAATTCAATGGAAAATGTTACAATTGCAATCAGCATGGTCATAAAGCAAATGAATGCAAGAAGAAACCAAGATTTAAAGGCACATGTCACAAATGTAGCAAACAAGGTCATAAGGCATCAGAATGCAGAATTAAAACACCCAATCCAGTAGAAAAAATTATGAAAGCAATTTTTGGTTGGGATTACAACACTTGGTGTAGATGTCATTACTATGGAGAATATGGGTACATTGGCATGAATTTTGTAAGGCATCACTTGAGAAAAAGGGATACTACCATAAGATGTTATAAATGCACTAAGCTTGGTCACATAGCTAAAAACTGCATGAATTTAGGCAAAGTTGAAGATGAAAAGAAAGAAAAAGCAAATAGCATCAGGAAGTAGATGAGACAACAATGGATTCCTAAACCTACCGAGCAAACCAGTCCAAGTAATGAAGTCACTCATGAAGAGAGTGGCTCTATCAACTGTAAGTCTCCAAGAAAGCACTAGAACTGTATCTTCATAGACATATTCCAAACAGTTCTTGAAATGAAAGGAAGAAATATCCAAATCAGTATGCAAGATACAGTAGGATCACAAGAAGGTCAGTATCAGTTATCATCAAGCAAGGTCAGGAGTAACCTAATTTCATTTGGTTACTGAGTAAGGTCAGAGCAGTATGAATTCGTATGTTCTCTGAGTTGCGGAATCTTCACCAAGCATTTAATGCATAGTGGATGACAGTCTGTCGAATTCAATACCCTAATTCCTATGGAGCATTAATGACAAAATTTTAACAAAAAGCATGAAATCAAGTTCATTCTTCACCGTGAATATCAACATATTGAGCAGAGAAATTTCTAGTGCGATCAAGTGATTCAAAGCAAAATTTTGCAGCAGAAATTTCTTCGAAGAATTTTTCTTTTTCTACCGAGCTACCATGGCATCATCTAGCACCAAAGTAAAGAAAGGTTAACAAATGTTAGTTCAAGGAGAATGGAAAGTGCCAGATTTCAAACTCGTGCCCGCGATTGCAGAAACCCTAGATCTAAGTGGAGCTCAATCTCAAATTCCTCCAAAGGTACTTCTTGTAAACAACATTCGCAGTCATTTTAAAGGTACAATTCAAGAGCTTGGAACCCTAGAGATAGATATTGTTCTTGATGAACTGTGTGTTGATGGTGTTCTCAAATCAGAACATAAACATTTGGAAGATAAGGGTTTGACACATATCACCCACTTGCCTTAGAGTTTCCAGATAAAATGGATTAGATATATCCTAAGCCAAGTGCACGAAGGTAAAATTTGGTTTGAGAAACTAGTGGAAATAAAAAAGAAGACGATTCACCGAATCACTGGTCTTCCCATGCTTTCCAAGGCTAAATCTAAAAAAACCCTAGGTCGGGTAGAGCTAGAAAAGAAAACCCTAGCCGAATGGGATGGTAGAGGTATGAGAATAAACAGTATTACCGATGTAGAACTAAAATTTGGCACATATGTCATAGCTCACAAAATATACAGTTCAAGTCGGCATAATAGTGTTCCGTGTGAAGCAGTTGACCTAGCTTATAAAATTGTGAAGAACAATCTATCATTTGACCTAGCAGATTTATTGTTGAAATAGTTCAACAAAAATATGGAGAGCATTCAAACCTCAAAGAACAATCCATGTAAGTTTGGCTCATTGTTGGTTTGTTTATTTTTCTATGCTCAAAAGTTTTTCCCATCAAAAGGCACGGTAAAATGGAGAAAGGATGTGCCTGTTCTTTATCAAATAAATGAGTATATTGTAGAAATGGGTGAAAATTTTGTAAACATAATGGATAACTATTTTGAATCTTTTAAAGAAAAGATGAATAACAGATTCCAGATTCCACTAAAGCTGGTGGAAGATTATAAAGATGATGTTTGTTTCATGGTTGATTGTGATAGAGTATACATTTAGGCAGTAAGGCCTAGGATTGTATGGGTGAAACCTCTTCCTTATGAGGTAAACATTGATGAAACAAAGGATATAATCGAAGCCCTAGTAAATCAACCTATTGATCCAAAGGCTCCATACTTTGGAACATATGATGAAGCTAAGATAAGAATTGAGCTAAGCATAAAACTTCCACAGATGGTTAACAAAGGCAGAAAGAGGATGGCCAAGATGCAATCTAGCACACCTCTAATGTTAACTGAGGGCATAGGAGAGGATATTGTAGAAGAAGAAGAAAAGGATGAGAGTAAAGAAGAACAAGTTCCTGTAAAGAAGAAAGGAAAGGTAACTATCACTAAGGAACCTGAGCAATCCACTGCAGTATTCACAAGGAAAAGATCAAGGGGCAAGGCAGGTAAAGTCAATGATGATATAGTACTCAAAAGACCTCCTCCCTCATTTGAACAAAAGATTAAGGATTTGAGAGAAGGATTTGGAATTTCAAATTTCAAATCTCTCAAATATGAAATTAGATCAAAGGCAGAGTAGCAGGAAATTGAAGATGTTGTTATTGAGAAAATGGGAAAATGGAAGTACTCACTTGATGATATGGCTTCTCAAATTCCAGGTGTTCTATTGGATAAAGTCAAGTTGAGATGGTTCAATGCAAGACAAACTATCAAGGACATATATGCTCAAACCTTAAGACAGTTGATGCCAAGTTTGAAAAATGATGAAATAAATAAGGCATTGATAGAAAATGAGTGCAAGATGACACTAAAATTCAATGGTTGTTTGATTTTGATCAAAGATATAGAGTCAATTGTGAAGAGTGAAAATTTTACTTGGAAAAACATCTATCATCTTCACAAACCGAGTACTGAAACCGTGATAATAAAAGATATTGAAGATGACAGTGATGAAGAAGAAGAAGAAGTAGTTCAGATTGATAATGTTGAGGTAGAAGAAGCAGAGGAAGAAGTTACCGAGGAAGCTAAGAAGAATGTTGAGGAAGATGATCCAGTTTGGATAGCTACAGAGGTGATTGCCTCACTTCCTCACTCTAGTAAAAATTGCTACATCTAGCCCAGAGAAAACTTCAAGTGTGATTGTGACAACTCCCTCAGATACATCAAATGTCCAATCATCACTAGCATAGCTCAATGTATCAATGACAAAAGTGGCTACCACTTCATCCATCGAGCTTCAGCCTCCTTCCACCGAGTTGCAGTCTTCAGTACCTTCTTCAATTTTGAGTTTTTCAGCAGTAAGTACTTCAGATTCTATAGTTGTAAATACTTCAGTTTTTTATTTATCAAGTATTCCAGTTAGCATCCCATCAGTCAGAAGTTTAACAATTTTCACTACAAGTCCTACTGTGTCTACAATAATTTCTACTACAAAGGCAATAAGTATAAAGACTCAACCGAGTACAAAATTTTTGAGTAAGAGTGTAGTAGAAGATATAGATTTAGATGAGGAGATAGAAATTCCCCAATTAGATTTTGCAAACCTCACAGCAGACCAAATGCAAACAGTTGGTGAACTCCTCCAGAAGAAAGCAAAGCAGAAGAAACTAAAAGAAGAAAGAGATAAGGAATATAAGATCATTGAGGATGCCAAGAACATTTCGACAGAAACAATAGGTGTTGCCAAGTTCTCAAAGGAGATTAAAGACAAAGTAAATAAGATTGATGAGGATCTAAAGATCAGTGCATAGAAGTTGCAACTTGAACCTAGTTCAAGCTTTACACACCAGATGACAGTCAGATTCCTATCTGATAAGTAGTCAAAGTTATTGAAAGAAGATGCAAGGATCAGATCAACATTAATAGATATTTAGAACATTATCCTTCCCATCATGGATACAATGTAGAAGCATATTGCATACTCAAAAACATTGATCCATGATAATCAATTTTCAATTGCAGATCACATGATTGAACTCTCTGCAAAAGTCCAAGTTGCACTCCATACATGCAAGATTCTACAAGAGAATTGGGATAGAACTCTAGCACTAATTGGAAAGGTACATTCTGATTTTCTCTCACATTTTGGTATCTCCATGTAAAATATTTGTATATACACCTTTGGCATTATTGTCAAAAAGGGGGAGAAAGTATACAAGATATATGAGATATGAAAGGGGGAGAAAGTATATGAGAGAAATAGGAAATATGAGTATAAGGTGAAATAAGATATTTGTATATATACTATATAAGGGAGACATGAAATGTATATACAGCAGTATGACAAAGATAATTTTTTTTGAAAAATCAAAACCAGTATCAGCATGATTGTGTATATAAGTTTTGGTCAATAAGTGTTTTGTCACTAATGCCAAAGGTGGAGATTGTTGGCATTAAGTATGTTTGTCATTAGTGACAACACTTATTCAGACTCTATGTGTTTACCAAGCAGACAGGATAGTGTTTACCGAGTAGATAGGACAATGTTTATCGAGCAGACAAGACAGTGTTTACCGAGCAGACAGGACAGTGTTTACCGAGCAGACAGGACAGTGTTTACCGAGTAGATAGCATAGTGTTTACTGAGTAGACCGAGATTCACAGTGCTTACCGAGTTATCATTGCTGAGTGATGAAATGAGCATTGTTTCCAAGTGCCAGCATGGTAAATAGGGAATTCAGTTTCTACCAAGTGACACTATATCTACCGAGTCTCCAGTATATACTGAGTTTGAAACTACAACCGAGTGGTTAGTATGGACCAAGCCTCCACTTCTACTAAGAGCATGATGATGCTGAGTAACACAATGGATGCTGTGTATCAGAAAGTCACTGAGTTAGTTTGTAGTAACTGAGTAACTATATTTGGGCCGACTCAGTAATATTTGTGTTAGCTTGTTTAAGAGTTGACTTTGTAATTATTTTGTAATTGTTTTGGATTGATATATAAACAATGTTTTGTATCCTATCCAAGGTGTGTAGTAGCAAAGTATGAAAAAGAGAGAAAGGTAGAGATAAGTGAATTACAAAGGGCTACAATAGTATAAGAAGTAGCAAAGATCTATCCATCATAGAAGGTGATTAGTACATCAGAGAATCTCAATCAGCAAGTACAGTTGCAAGTAAGAGATCTATTATTTCATCCTAATACATGAATCAACTTAAAATCCTTTAACCGGGTAGACTTAATAGTCTTTGTAAAATCTCTTAACCGAGTGCATACTTTATTGTATGCTTGTAAATCCTCTAACAAGGTGGACCTAGTAGTCCTTATTGCTCCTAACAGGGTAGATCATCAGAAGTGATCATTGTAAGCCTTAACTGACAAACTTTATACTGCAATATTGAAGTTTTGTGGGTATCATCCCCACCCCAGTTTTACTTTCTATTTGGAAGGTTTCTGGGTCACCAAATCTCTCTGTTCAAAGTGTTATGAATGTTTTATTCTTTCTGTTACTCATGCATGCAGTCAGATTATCAATCTAATGTTATTTGAAATATGGTTAAGATCTGAATTTGTTAAAAGTTTTGAAGTTACTGATTCACCCCTCCCCTCCCAGCAACCTAGATAGTCTTGAATATTTCCAATAGAAAACATGGCTAGTAGTGGTCCTCTTATAGCTTTCACCTATTCCACCATTCCTCCATTTCATATAGAAGAAAAGATATCCAATATTCCTCCATCAAACAAATATCCAAATAGTTTTCATAATGACTATGTATACCCTCAAGGGCTACCTCTAAAAGAGATCCAAGCTAACCTACATCTTGCTACAAACTTCTTCCATGCTTCAAAAGTTATAGATCTCAAGCCTTCATATGCTACAATACCTATTGTACCTATTTCAAATGAACATCCATCATCCTTTCAAGAATCCCTCATGAAGATCCAAACTCCTACATTGTCCTTAGAAGTGGCTCCATGTCGAGAGACTAATCAAAATTGCAAAGAAACACATCTTATGAAGGATCAAGATCAAGATAATATCCCTCTTCATCCTATGGTTGACCAAAGTCCCATACTCCAAGAATCCCATGATGAACCCTTCATACCCTTCCATTTCTTTCAAGAAGATACCCTTCCATCTCAAACACCCCATATTCCTTCACCTCCTATATCATACCCATCTCCTAAGCAAGATCAAAGTATTCCTTCCATCTCTAATGGACTTATTGAAAATGAAAAGAAAATTATTCTTCCTATGCTATCAAAAGATCCTTGTCAAGATAAAAGTACCCCAACATCCACTTTTCATAAGCCTCCATATCTATCTCAAGATTCTAATGATCCTATGAAAGTCACTCCTATCAAAGCTACATATAAGCCTATTGGTACAAAGATAAATACAAAAGATGAAATCCTTGGCCATGAAGCTCAAAATAAAGATGTTGATATCCCTCCCACATCTCATTTACCTCTATTTTCACATAAGTATCATCCTCCTACATCTTCTAAATCCATCCTTGGTCCCTATATTCCAAAATTTAAACCTTCATATCTTCCATCTATATTGGGCCCTTATATTCCTCCATCAACCTTTCCTACCATCCCTATCCCACAATCCACTTACCCTATATCCTATGAAGATCAAAAAAGACATACATATTTGAGAAACCAAACACCCATCCTTATGAACCCATCCATTTGAACCATTCGTATCAACCTTATTCATCCACCAATCCTAAGTCCTTTGGAAGTAATTTGAATGCGCAACATAAAAATCAGCAAACCAAGAATCCACTTATGTATGAAGAGCATCATGTCCCATCTAATCAACATGTGAATGAAAGAAAAAAAAAATATTCAAGAGACCACAAAGGTCCATCAAGAAAAAGGAAATATCAAAGAAAATGTGGATTCCTAAATCCCTCATTAAAGAAATGCATTCTAAAGAATCCAAAAGGAAAGAAAAATCAAAGAAAGTGTGGATTCCCAAGTCACTTTTGAAGGACTTACACATAAAAGAGAAATCAAAATTGACATTTAAGCTTCCAAAGGCTTCCACTTCACATTCTCCTAAACATATTCCATCTCATCCATCCACTTTGAGTCCTTGTATCCCAAGATTCATATCCGCTCTTACATAAAAATCCCAAGCTATTTCACCCATTTTTCCTCCATTATTCCACTACCCTTCAAGGTGTGTATTGATTTTGATTTTGATAATACTTCTTATCCTCCTATTCATTATCCATCCATTCTCTTTTTCACACCCACATATGGAAAGACTTATTATCCTCTCATTCATTATCCTTCCATTTCCATTATCCAATCCATTGCATAAATCTTTAGCCACCCTTTACCTTATCCACCATATCACCTTTCCACCTCCCTATAAACATCTTTGAGAATACCTTTCATAAGCCTTGGGTTGTCATATAATACCTTTTCAAGGAGTATCCAAAGGGAATGAGGCTTGAGTTCATCCAAAAATCAAAAAAAAAAAAAAAAGAGAAAAAGAAATAGAAAAAGAAAAAAAAAGAAGAAAAGAAAAGAAAAGAAACCCATCCTATGGTGAAAACCACTTCTTGTGGCATCTTGGACAAGTACCATGATGAAAACCTAGCAAACAGGCATCATGCATAATTTCTCTCTTGCACTCTACACTTGGGGGCAAGTTTCATCCATCATATCCTCCATCTTTCTACCATTGATCTCGCTTGCATCCGTACTTCATTTTTCACCTTTGATCTTGACAAGGTTGAACATATCTGTGAGCAGTAAGTATCTTGACATGAGTTATCCTATCCATTAGCTTATTCACTTGTTGCGTTCATGCTACCTTATCATGATCTTGCTTATCCTAAAGCCATCTTTCTTATTCCTAAGAAGCCTTCCCATAATCCCAAACCATTCACTCATAGCCTTCACCACCCCTTTATCATGATTGTATGATACTATCCACATTGATCTTGATCCAAGTGAAAAATGAAAAATGAAAAAAAGAAAAATGTTAGAAAAAGTCTCTTGATAAGTCCATTCCTTTGGATGATTGTCATGACACTAGGTTATTATTCCATATGCTATCCAACACCACATCATTGGCCTATATTGAGATATTATTTTTCCCTAGCTTGGATAATCTTGAGGAGATGGTCCTATGGGTAACACACTTGCTTCATCCATCATGGCCTATTCATCTCGCATCCATCAGTTTGCAAATTCATCTTTCATGTCCTATACCTTGCTAGACATTGGGGAAAATTTAATGTGATCTTGCTTGAGAATAAGTGATTGCTAAAAATCTGAAAAAGTGAAAAATGTTTCTTCTAAAAATCCAAAAAACATCAAAAATCTCAAAATTTCAAAAACATCCAAAAAAAAAAAAAAATTTTTTAAAAAATAAAATTTTAAAATTCAAAAAAATAAAAAATCTCTAAAAACAAAAAATATCAAAAAGCTCTAAAATCCAAAAAAAATAAAAAAATCTTTAAAAATCCAAAAAAAAAATTGAAAATCTTTTAAAAATCTAAAACGTTTGCAAATCTTAAGTAAACACTCAAAGGTTGCATTGCCCAACAAAGCACGATATTTTTAAAATCAAACCAAGGGCACCAATCCAAATTCAACAAGCTTAGCAAAGAAAACATCAATTGGCTTAAATCATTGCATCAAAATTGAAAAATTACTACACTTGAACTTCATGATCAATATCACATTTCAAACATCCAAATACTTGATCTAAACAACAATGTTTGACAAATCAAATCAAAATCTAAAAAGCTTAATCAAATCAGATCAAAATCTAAAAGGCTTAAACATAAATAGGAATCAAAGTGGACAAATTTTTTGAAATATGGATCTACAAACAAAAGCAAAAATGTTCAAAGTGTTATTAAATTTTTGAAATCAGGTCTTCTAGCAAATCGATGATGTTTGACTAGATGAGCGATGATGAAGACATGATATTTTCTTGATTTATTCTTGAGTGCTTGTCAGGTTGATTCACATGTCTTTAAGTGCGCAAGGTCCCATTTGATCACACGGAACATCGCAAGAAGAAACACCACACGTTTCACCCGAAAACTGGCAAAAATAAGGTCTCGGGGAAAAATGGGCATAACTTTTTACTCATAATGAATTAGGGCTTGCACTCTTGGAAAATGATAGTAATTTAGGTCCTCTAAAATTCATTAAGAGCACAAAGGCTGATTCCTTATGGATCAAGGTCGCCAACATGAACAATCAGCACCAAAACTGTAGTAACGGCTTAGACCCAAAACTAGCAGAAAATAGGTCCTGTGCCAAAATGGCCATAAATTTTGACTCAATGAATTAGGAGCTACACCTTTGGGGATCAAGGTCACCACGGTGCGCAATCAACCCCAAAACTACAGGAAAATACTGCTCCGACAGCAATAAAACAACTCTAACTTTGAAATAATCCATCCAAACTTTATGTGCTCATAGGAGAAGGCTCCCAAATAGGTCCTCAACATAATGTAAGCCTTGTACACCATGAAACCATCAAATACAACAATTATAAAGAAAACAACAGCAAATAGGTACAGAAATCAGGAAATATTTTTAGTTGATGCAAGATTGCTCAAAGACCCAAGATGCTCCTGCATCATTTGTATATGAAAGGGATCAATTCTTTGTCTGTTTACTTGAAATTGTTAAAATCTAAGGAAAGAGCTATTCATATCATCATGGTTGAACCAGTGAGGGTTGTACCAATTTTAGGTTCCAAAAGCTCGATGATGAAAATAAGCTTCCAAATCTTGAATAATGACAGTTAGTTGTATACATCTGATGCAGGAGCATCCTGGGTGTAAGAGCAATCTTGCATCACCCAAAAATATTTTTATTTTTGTATTCAATAAAGGTTATCTTGTGCAGAGTTGCTATTTATGGAAACTTGCTATTTTTAGTAAGTTGGTCTTATGATCTTGGAATGTTCTAATTTTACATATGGAGGTTCATCTCAGTCATATCAGCCTGCCAACAAAGTTTCATGGCTAGATCAGGTCTAGTTTTGAAGATATTAAAGATTTTCGGTATTGGCAACAGGGTACAGAAACTTTGAACTCAGTTTTGAAAGTTTTAGAGGCCCCGAATGAGCTTGAAAATTTGGGTGACGGGCACTTTACACAAATCAATCCTGTAGAGCACTTCGTGGTGTTTCCAAAATGGGGTTATAATAGCCAATCGGGTCAATGGGTGATGACTTATGGTCTTCGGAAGTTGGGTCACCTGAATTGGCAGAAAATAATTTTTCTTCAAAATTTCTGTTTGGGTTTCAAAATTCATTTTGAGCTGACTTTGATGTAATAAATTTTAAAATAAAATAATTCTAAGTTTGGTCGGCCCTAAGGGCTAAATTTATAGAACTTTCTCGGGTGGTGGAAATTGCCTATATAAAGAAGGCCCATAGTGTTGTCTAGGGCAGTTCTAGAAGTAGATCTAGGTATTGATTCGAGGCTTTGTCCTACAGAATATTGTAAGGGAATGCCCATGTGGCTTTGCATATTGTAATTTTGAAAATTTGTAATTCTATATTTGTGGAGATAATAAGAAGCCAATTTTCTATTCTTGCATATTATTGTTGTTGTTTCTCTACTTTTGTTATGTTTTTGTGGTATTAAGGGGAGCACCCTTCATCAAGTGGTATCAGAGCAGGAGTTCTTGAGTGTGTAAGTAGATCACCGACTGTGAGACAGTTTGCACCAGGACCGTGGTTAGGGTTTCAGCACGCATCGCGAAAATACCTCCACGAAGAGAACGTGGCGGAAGAGCTGGTGCTATAACACTTGAGGTTAGAGAGCTGCAGAGACAAGTGCGAGCATTGCAAGAAGAGATTCGCAGAAGAATGAATCTTAATGTCAGAGATGAAAGTGAGGATGAAGCCGAAGAAGAATATCAAGAAGGGCAAGCTGAAATTGTGAACTAGGAGGAAGAAAGACTTTTTCGAGCGATTTCCAAGATTGGAAAAAGACCTAAGATTGAGGTTCCTACATTTTCTACAAATCTTAACCCAGAGGAATTGATCGACTGGCTCAATGAATGTGAGGAATATTTTGATTATGAAGATGTTGAGGATCCTGATAGGGTCAAATTTGTGAAGGCCAGATTGAAAGGTCATCCGAAGATCTAGTGGCAAGAAATTTAATTGGAGCGAAATAGAAGAGGGAAAGATAAAATCACAAGATGGGATAGGATGGTGGATAAATTGAAGCGACAGTTCATTTCTATTGATTATGAGCTTGACCTACTAAAGAAAATGCAAAGTTTGAAGCAAGTAGGAAGATCTGTTCAGGAGTATACAGAAGAGTTCTATCAACTCCTCATCAGAACAGGCCATGCAGAAGCTGATAAGGAGAAAGCTGCCCGATACCTTAATGGGTTAAGGCCAAGCATTCAAGAGGAGTTGAATTTGGTTGGAATGAATATTATTGATAAGGCATACCAGTTTGCCCTAAAAGTAGAGGAAAAGTTGAACAAGAAGTTTGAGAGCAGACAAAATGGAAGAGATCGTGGTGGAAGATCTGGTGGACGGTCATATGGTGGCTGGAATGAAGAGCTGAAAAAGAAGGATGAGGCCAGTAGCAGTCAAAATCAGAGAGGAAATAATTCCAATCATTTTTAGGATCAGAGTAATAGAGATTAGAGAGGAAGAGGAAGAGGACAAGGATCTGGAAGAGGAGGCTTCCGTGGAACATGATTTCACTGTGGAGAAGAAGGTCATAGGGCATTTGAATGTCCTCTGCACCAAGGCAGAATAGACATAAGAAATGAAGGCCAGGCCAGAGTTGCACATGTAGATGAAGATGCTAGATCATCAAATTTTGAAGATGGTGAAAGAGGAGAAACACTGATTAACAGAAGAGTCTTGTTGAGTGGTGAGAATGAACCTGAACAAAGAAGGAGCTTATTTCACGCTAGACGCAAGTGTGAGGGTAAATATTGTTATGTGATTATTGATAGTGGAAGCACTGACAATTTGGTGTCAGAAGAGATGGTGACAAAGTTGAAGCTCAAGAGATAGAAACACCCACATCCATATCGGATTGCTTGGGTGCAGGATGACCACAAGGTCATGGTCAGTGAACAGTGCTTGGTAAAGTTCAAGATCGGCGGGTACCAAGATGAGGTACTATGTGATATAATATCTATGGATGCATGTCATATGTTGTTGGGTAGACCGTGGCAGTTTGACAGATGTGCTGTACACAATGGTTGTGTGAATATCTATTCCCTAACATAAGATGGAGTGCGACATAAGATAAAGCCATTGAAGGAGATCAAAGAAAAGGTATGTGGTAATGCAAGAATAACATTTGTTGATGGAAGAAAATTTTTAGATGGTATGAGGTATGAGCATATGTGTTTTGCTTTAATTCCAAAAGTTGGTAAAGAAGAAGTAGAGAATGTACCTGTAGAGGTTGTAGATTTGTTGAATGAGTTTCAAGATATTGTATCTGATAATGTACCTGATGGATTACCACCAGTAAGGAAGATCAGTCATCAGATGGATTTGATTCCAGGAGCCAGTTTGCCAAACAAGGCAGCACACAGAATAACACCAGCAGAAAGTGAAGAGTTAAACAGACAAGTACATGAGTTATTACAGAAGGGGTTGATTCAAGAGAGTCTGAGTCCCTATACTGTACTAACGGTATTAGGACCAAAGAAGAATAGAGAGTGCAGGATGTGTACAGATTCCAGAGCAATAAGAAAGATCACAATCAAGTATAGGTTTCTATTGCCATGAATGGATGATATTATAAATTGTTTGAGTGGAGCTGTGTATTTCTCAAAGATAGATCTGAAGAGTGGATATCACCAGATTCGGATCAAAGAAGGAGATAATTGGAAGACTACCCTCAAGACAAAGAAAGGACTGTATGAATGGTTAGTCATGCCTTTTAGGTTAACCAATGCACTGAGCACTTTCAAGCGGCTCATGAACGAGGTTCTGAAAGAATTTCTAGGAAAGTTTATCATTGTTTACCTAGATGATATTTTGATTTTCAGCAAGACATTGGAAGAACATATGATGCATATTCGTATGGTGTTTGAGAAGTTGAGAGATGAGAAATTGTTGATTAATTTGAAGAAGTGCAGTTTTGTGAAGAAAGAGTTAGTGTATTTGGGATTTGTAGTTTTAGCAGAAGGTCTAAAAATGGACCCAGAGAAGGTACAGGCTATCCTTGAATGGCCTACTCTAAGGAGTGCTAGTGAGGAATTTTATGCTATAGTTCAAGCATTAAAAAAGTGGAGACATTATCTACTTCCTAAGGAGTTTTTTTTGTATACTGATCATCAAGCGTTGCAATATTTGAATAGTCAAGGAAAGTTGAATCAGATGCATTTGAAATGGGTTGAGTTTTTGCAGAGTTATACATTTGTTTTGAAACACAAGAGTGGAAAGTCTAATAGGGTTGTGGATGCTTTTAGCAGAAGGCAACTATTGCTGACAGAGATGCAGATTGAAGTTGTTGGGTTCAAGGAACTCAAGAATTTGTGTCTAGAGGATCTTGATTTTGGTGAATCTTGGAAAGCTTGTACAGAACCTGTTACTCTAGATAGGATGAAATGGCTAGATTTTATCATCCAAGATGATATGCTATTCAAAGGGAGTTAGTTGTGCATTCCATGAAGTTCTATGAGGGAGAATCTCATCAAGGAGAAGCATAGTGGAGGATTGGCTGGATATTTTGGTTGTGATAAAACCTTTGCTTTGGTTGGTGAAAATAATTATTGGCCACAATTGCAGCAAGATGTGAAGAAGTTTGTACAGAGTTGCAGAGTATGTTAGATGGCGAAAAGAGTGAAGTAGAATACAGGGTTGTATCAGCCATTACCTATACCAGAGATGTCTTGGGAGGATATCAGTATGGACTTTGTTCTTGGTTTACCGAGGACACAGCGGGGACATGATTCAATTTTTGTAGTAGTTGACTGATTTTTGAAGATGACACATTTCATTCCCTGCAAGAAGACTAATGATGTTGTTCATGTAGCATAATTATTTTTCAGGGAAGTGGTGAGACTACATGGTTTTCCAAAGACCATAGTTTCAGATCGAGATAATAAGTTTGTTGGATATTTCTGGCAGACATTGTGGAAGAAGTTGAAGACAGATTTGAAGTTCAGTTCATCACATCATCCACAGACTGATGGACAGACAGATGTGGTGAATAGAAGTTTGGAAAATTTGCTGAGATGTTTGGTTGGAGATAAGCCAATAGGATGGGATTTAATTTTACCATAGGCAGAATTTGCATACAATAATTCTCTAAATAGGAGCACAAGTAAATCACCATTTCAGATTGTATATGGAAGTAGTCCAAGAAATGCATCTGAATTGAGACAGATAGATAAAAGAGAAATAAGTAGTGCTGAAGCTAAGGATTTTGCAGAACACTTGAAAAACATCTATGAGGAGGTGAGGAAGCATATTACCAAGATGAATGTGTAGTATAAGACTAAGGCAGATGAGAAAAGGAGGCATAAGGAATTTTAGGTTGGAGAGGAAGTCATGGTTCATTTGTGTAAGGAGCAATTTTTGGTTGGTACATATAACAAGTTGAAAATGAAGAAGTTTGGGCCATGTAAGATACTGAAGAAGCATGATTCAGAAAATGCATATGAGGTAGAATTGCCTACTGAGCTGAATATTTCACTAGTGTTTAACATTTTAGATTTGACAGAGTATCATGAAGGAGGTGTTGAAGATGAGGTTGTAGCAGCACAGTGGAGTATTCCAGCAACCAGTTCAGATATCAAGGAGATTGAAGACATACTGGACAGTCGTGTTGGCAGAAGCACAAGGAACAAGACATATGAAGAGTATTTGGTCAAATGGAAAGGACGACCTGTTGAAGATTCATCATGGCTAACAAAGGAGGAGGTTAACCATCTTGGTTTTCGTCTGCACACCTAAGTCGTGACAAGGTCACTTCTCAAATTACCCCAGGTGTCTGATGCAGGAGCATTCTGGGTGTAAGAGCAATCTTGCATCACCCAAAAATATTTTTATTTTTGTATTCAATAAGGGCTATCTTATGCATAGTTGCTATTTATGAAAACTTGCTATTTTTAGTAAGTTGGTCTTACGATCTCGGAATGTTCTAATTTTACATATGGAGGTTCATCTTAGTCATATCAGCCTACCAGCAAAGATTCATTGCTAGATCAGGTCTAGTTTTGAAGATATTGAAGATTTTCGGTATTGGCAGCAGGGTACAAAAACTTTGAACTCAGTTTTGAAGGCATTAGAGGCCCCGAATGAGCTTGAAAATTTGGGTGACGGGCACTTTGCATAGGTGAAGCCTGTAGAGCGCTTTGTGGCATTTCTAGAATGGAGTTATAATAGCCAATTGGGTCAACGGGTGATTACTTATGGTCTTCAAAAGTTGGGTCACCTGAATTGGCGAAAAATAATTTTTATTCAAAATTTCTGTTTGGGTTTAAAAACTCATTTTGAGCCGACTTTGATGTAATAAATTGTAAAATAAAATAATTCTAAGTTTGGTCGGCCCTAAGGGCTAAATTTCTAAAACCTTCTCGGGCGGTGGAAATTGCCTATATAAAGAAGGCCCATAGTGTTGTCTAGGGTAGTTCTGGTAGTAGATCTGGGTATTGATTCGAGGCTTTGTCCTAAAGAATATTGTAAGAGAATGCCCATGTGGCTTTGCATATTTTAATTCTTAAAGTTTGTAATTCCACATTTGTGGAGATAATAAGAAGCCAATTTTCTATTCTTGCATATTATTATTATTGTTTCTCTATTTCTGTTATGTTTTTGTGGTATTAAGGGGAGCACCCTTCATTAAGTGGTATCAAAGTAGGAGTTCTTGAGTGTGTAAATAGATTGCCGACTGTGAGGCAGTTTGCACTAGGACCGTGGTTAGGGTTTCAGTGCGCATCGCAAAAATACCTCCATGAATAAAACGTGGTGGAAGAGCTGTTGCTGTGACACCTAAGGTTAGAGAGCTGGAAAGACAAGTGCGAGCATTGCAATAAGAGATTCGCAGAGGAATGAATCTTAATGTCAGAGATGAAAGTGAGGATGAAGCCGAAGAAGAATATCAAGAAGGAGAAGCTAAAATTGTGAACCAGGAAGAACGACTTTTTCGGGCGATTTCCAAGATTGGGAAAAGACCTAAGATTGAGGTTCCTACATTTTCTACAAATCTTAACCCAAAGAAATTGATTGACTAGATCAATGAATGTGAGAAATATTTTGATTATGAAGATGTTGAGGATCCTGATAGGGTCAAATTTGTGAAGGCCACATTGAAAGGTCATGCGAAGATCTGGTGGCAAGAAATTCAATTGGAGTGAAATAGAAGAGGGAAAGATAAAATCACAAGATGGGATAGGATGGTGGATAAATTGAAGTGACAATTCATTCCTGTTGATTATGAGCTTGACCTACTAAAGAAAATGCAAAGTTTGAAGCAAGTAGGAAGATCTGTTTAGGAGTATACAAAGGAGTTCTATCGACTCCTCATCAGAACAGGCCTTGCAGAAGCTGATAAGGAGAAAGCTACATGATACCTTAATGGGTTAAGGCCAAGCATTCAAGAGGAGTTGAATCTGGTTCGAATGAACAGTATTGAGGAGGCATACCAGTTTTCCCTAAAAGTAGAAGAAAAGTTGAACAAGAAGTTTGAGAGCAGACAAAATAGAAGAGGTCATGGTGGAAGATTTGGTGGATGGTCATATGGTGGCTGAAATGAAGATTTGAAAAAGAAGGATGAGGCTAGTAGCAGTCAGAATCAGAGAGGAAATAATTCTAATCATTTCCAAGATCAGAGTAATAGAGATCAGAGAGTAAGAGGAAGAGGACAAGGATCTGGAAGAGGAGGCTTCCGTGGAACATGTTTTCACTGTGGAGAAGCAGGTCATAGGGCATTTGAATGTCCTCTGTGCCAAGGCAGAACAGACAAGAGAAATGAAGGCCAGGCCAGAGTTGCACATGTAGATGAAGATGCTAGATCATCAAATTTTGAAGATACTGAAAAAGGAGAAACACTAATTAACAGAAGAGTCCTGTTGAGTGGTGACAATGAACGTGAACAAAGGAGGAGCCTGTTTCGCACTAGATGCAAGTGTGAGGGTAAATGCTATGATGTGATTATTGATAGTGGAAGCACTGACAATTTGGTGTCAGAAGAGATGGTGACAAAGTTGAAGCTCAAGAGACAGAAACACCCACATCCATATCGGATTGCCTGGGTGTAGGATGACCACAAGGTCATGGTCAGTGAACAGTGCCTAGTAAAGTTCAAGATTGACAGGTACCAAGATGAGGTACTATGTGACATAATATCTATGGATGCATGTCATATGTTGTTGGGTAGACTGTGGCAGTTTGACAGATGTGTTGTACATGATGGTCGTGCGAATACCTATTCCCTAACAAAGGATGGAGTGAGACATAAGCTAATGCCATTGAAGGAGACTGAAGAAAAGGTATGTGGTAATGCAAGAATAACATTTTTTGATGGAAGAAAATTCCTAGATGGTATGAGGTATGAGCATGTGTGTTTTGCTTTAATTCTAAAAGTTGGTAAAGAAGAAGTAGAGGATGTACCTATATAGGTTGTAGATTTTTTGAATGAGTTTCAAGATATTGTATTTGATAATGTACCTGATGCATTACAATCGGTAAGGAAGATCAGTCATCAGATGGATTTGATTCCAGGAGCCAGTTTGCTAAACAAGGCAGCACACAGAATGACACCAGCAGAAAGTGAAGAGTTGAACAGACAAGTACATGAGTTATTGCAGAAGGGGTTGATTCAATAGAGTCTGATTCTCTGTGCTGTACCAATGGTATTAGCACCAAAGAAGAATGGAGAGTAGAGGATGTGTACATATTCTAGAGCAATAAACAAGATCACAATCAAGTATAGGTTTCCATTGCCACGAATGGATGATATTATGGATTGTTTGAGTGGAGCTGTGTATTTCTCAAAGATAGATCTGAAGAGTGGATATTACCAAATTCAGATCAGAGAAGGAGATGAATGGAAGACTGCATTCAAGACAAAGGAAGGACTATATGAGTGGTTAGTCATGCCTTTTGGGTTAACCAATGCACCGAGCACTTTCATTAGGCTCATGAACGAGGTTCTGAAAGATTTTTTAGGAAAGTTTGTCATTGTTTACCTGGATGATATTTTGATTTTTAGCAAGACATTGGAGGAACATATGATGCATATTCGTATGGTGTCTGAGAAGTTGAGAGATGAGAAATTGTTGATTAATTTTAAAAAGTGCAGTTTCTGTAAAGAAAGAGTTAGTGTATTTGGAATTTGTAGTTTCAGCAGAAGGTCTAAAAATGGACCCAGAGAAGGTATAGTCTATCCTTGAATGGCCTACTCCAAGGAGTGCTACTGAGAAATTTTATGCTATAGTTCAAGCATTAAAGAAGCGGAGACATTATCTCCTTCCTAAAGAGTTTTTTTTGTATACTGATCATCAAGCGTTGCAATATTTGAATAGTCAAGGAAAGTTGAATCAGAGGCATTTGAAATGGGTTGAGTTTTTGCAGAGTTATACATTTGTTTTGAAACACAAGAGTGGAAAGTCTAATAGGGTTTCAGATGCTCTTAGTAGAAGGCAACTATTGCTGATAGAGATGCAGATTGAAGTGGTTGGGTTCAAGGAACTCAATAATTTATATCCAGAGAAGCCTGATTTTGGTGAATCTTGGAAAGCTTGTACAGAACCTGTTACTCTAGACAGGATGAAATAGCTAGATTTTATCATCTAAGATGATATGCTATTCAGAGGGAGTTAGTTGTGCATTCCACGAAGTTCTATGAGGGAGAATCTCATCAAGGAGAAGCATAGTGGAGGATTGGCTAGACATTTTGGTCGTGATAAAACCTTTGCTTTGGTTGGTGAAAATTATTATTAGCCACAATTGCAGCAAGATGTGAAGAAATTTGTACAAAGTTGCAGAGTATGTCAGATGGTGAAAGGAGTGAAGCAGAATATAGGGTTGTATTAGCCATTACCTATACCAGAAAAGCCTTGGGAGGATATCAGTATGGACTTTGTTCTTGGTTTACCGAGGACACAGCGGGGACATGATTCAATTTTTGTAGTAGTTGACAGATTTTCAAAGATGACACATTTCATTCCCTACAAGAAGTCTAATGATGCTATTCATGTAACAGAATTGTTTTTCAGAGAAGTGGTGAGACTAAATGGTTTGCCAAAGACCATAGTTTTAGATCGAGATACTAAGTTTGTTGAATATTTCTGGCAGACATTGTGGAAGAAGTTGAAGATAGATTTGAAGTTCAGTTCATCACATCATCCATAGACTAATGGACAGACAGAGATGGTGAATAGAAGTTTAGAAAATTTGCTAAGATGTTTGTTTGGAGATAAGCCAACAGGATGGGATTTGATTTTACCACAGGTAGAATTTGCATACAATAATTCTATCAATAGGAGCACTGGTAAATCACCATTCCAGATTGTATATGGAAGTAGTCCAAGAAATGCATCTAAATTGAGAAAGATAGATAAAGGAGAAATAAGTAGTGTTGAAGATGAGGATTTTGCAGAATACTTGAAAAACATCCATGAGGAGGTGAGGAAGCATATTACCAAGATGAATGTGCAGTATAAGACTAAGGTAGATGAGAAAATGAGGCATAAGGAATTTCAGGTTGGAGATGAAGTCATGCTTCATTTGCAGAAGGAGCGATTTTCAGTTGGTACATATAAAAAGTTAAAAATGAAGAAGTTTGGGCCATGTAAGATACTGAAGAAGCATGATTCAGGAAATGCATATGAGGTAGACTTGCCTACTGAGCTGAATATTTCACCAGTGTTTGAAATTTAAAATTTGACAGAGTATCATGAAGGAGGTGTTGAAGATGAGGTTGTGGCAGCACAGTGGAGTATTTCAGCAACCAGTTCAGATATCAAAGAGATTGAAGACATACTCGACAGTTGTGTTGGCAGAAGTACAAGGAACAGGACATATGAAGAGTATTTGGTCAAATGGAAAGGATGACCTCTTGAAGATTCATCATGGCTAACAAAGGAAGAGGTTAACCATCTTGGTTTTCCTCTGCACACCTGAGTCATGACAGGGTCACTTCTCAAATTACCTTGGGTGTCTGATGTAGAAGCATCCTGGGTGTAAGAGCAATCTTGCATCACCCAAAAATATTTTTATTTTTGTATTCAATAAGGGCTATCTTGTGCAGAGTTGCTATTTATGGAAACTTGCTATTTTTTTTAAGTTGGTCTTACGATGTCAGAATGTTCTAATTTTACATATGGAGGTTTGTCTCAGTCATATCAGCCTGCCAGCAAAGTTTCATGGCTAGATTAGGTCTAGTTTTGAAGATATTGAAGATTTTTGGTATTGGCAGTAGGTTACAGAAATTTTGAACTCATTTTTTAAGGCTTTAGAGGCCCCAGATGAGGTTGAAAATTTGGGTGACAAGCGTATTGCGCAGGTCAAACCTATAGAGCAATTCGTGGCATTTCCAGAATGGGGTTATAATAGCCAATTGGGTCAACGGGTGATGACTTATGGTGTTCGAAAGTTGGGTCACCTGAAATGGTGGAAAATAATTTTTCTTCAAAATTTCTGTTTGGGTTTTAAAACTCATTTTGAACTGACTTTGATGTAATAAATTGTAAAATAAAATAATTCTAAGTTTGGTCAGCCCTAAGGGCTAAATTTTTAGAACCTTCTCAGGCGGTGGACATTGCCTATATAAAGAAGGCCCATAGTGTTGTCTAGGGTAGTTCTGGTAGTAGATCTTTGTATTGATTCGAGGCTTTGTCCTACAAAATATTTTAAGGGAATGCCCATGTGGCTTTGCATATTGTAATTCTAAAAGTTTGTAATTCCACATTTGTGGAGATCATAAGAAGCCAATTTTCTATTCTTGCATATTATTGTTGTTGTTTCTCTATTTTTGTTATGTGTTTATGGTATTAAGGGGAGCACCCTTCATCAAGTGGTATTAGAGCAGGAGTTCTTGAATGTGTAAACAGATCACCAACTGTGAGGCAGTTTGCACCAGGACCGTGGTTAGGGTTTCAACACGCATCGTGAAAATACCTCCACGAAGAGAATGTGGTGGAAGAGTTGGTGCTGTGACACCTGAGGTTAGAGAGCTGCAGAGACAAGTGCGAGCATTGCAAGAAGAGATTCGCAGAGGATTGAATCTTAATGTTAGAAATGAAAGTGAGGTTGAAGCAGAAGAAGAATATCAAGAAGGAGAAGCTGAAATTGTGAACCAGGAGGAAGAAAGACTTTTTCAGGCAATTTCCAAGATTGGGAAAAGACCTAAGATTGAGGTTCCTACATTTTTTGAAAATCTTAACCCAGAGGAATTGATCGACTGGATCAATGAATATGAGGAATATTTTGAGTATGAAGATGTTGAGGATCCTGATAGGGTCAAATTTGCGAAGGCCAGATTGAAAGGTCATGCGAAGATCTGGTGGCAAGAAATTCAATTAGAGTGAAATAGAAGAGGGAAAGATAAAATCACAAGATGGGATAGGATGGTGGATAAATTGAATTGATAGTTCATTCCTGTTGATTATGAGCTTGACCTACTAAAGAAAATGCTAAGTTTGAAGCAAGGAGGAAGATCTATTCAGGAGTATACAGATGAGTTCTATCGACTCCTCATCAGAACAGGCCATGCAGAAGCTGATAAGGAGAAAGCTGCTTGATACCTTAATGGGTTAAGGCCAAGCATTCAAGAGGAGTTGAATCTGTTTGGAATAAATAGTATTGAGGAGGCATACCAGTTTGCCCTAAAAGTAGAAGAAAAGTTGAACAAGAAGTTTGAGAGCAGACAAAATGGAAGAGGTCATGGTGGAAGATTTGGTGGATGGTCATATGGTGGCCGAAATGAAGATTTGAAAAAGAAAGATGAGACCAGTAGCAGTCAGAATCAGAGAGGAAATAATTCCAATTGTTTCCAAGATCAGAGTAATACAGATCAGAGAGGAAGAGGAAGAGGACAAGGATTTGGAAGAGGAGGCTTCGGTGGAACATGTTTTCACTGTAGAGAAGAATGTCATAGGGCATTTTAATGTCCTATGCGCCAAGGAAGAATATAAAGGAGAAATGAAGGCCAGGCCAGAATTGCACAAGTAGATGAAGATGCTAGGTCATCAAATTTTGAAAATGCTGAAAGAGGAGAAACACTAATTAATAGAAGAGTCCTGTTGAGTGTTGAGAATGAACCTGAACAAAGGAGGAGCCTATTTCGCACTAGATTCAAGTGTGAGGATAAATGCTGTGATGTGATTATTGATAGTGGAAGCACTGACAATTTGGTGTCAGAAAAGATGGTGACAAAGTTGAAGCTCAAGAGACAGAAACACCCACATCCATATCGGATTGCCTGGGTGCAGGATGACCACAAGGTCATGGTCAGTGAACAGTGCCTGGTAAAGTTCAAGATCGGAGGGTACAAAGATGAGGTACTATGTGATATAATATCTATGGATGCATGTCATATGTTGTTGGGTAGACTGTGGCAGTTTGACAGATGTGCTGTACACGATGGTCATGCAAATACCTATTCCCTAACAAAGGATGGAGTGTGACATAAGCTAAAGCCATTGAAGGAGACCAAAGAAAAAGTATGTGGTAATGCAAGAATAACATTTGTTGATGGAAGAAAATTCCTAGATGGTATGAGGTATGAGCATGTGTGTTTTGCTTTAATTCTAAAAGTTGGTAAAGAAGAAGTAGAGGATGTACTTATAGAGGTTGCAGATTTATTGAATGAGTTTCAAGATATTGTATCTGATAATGTACCTGATGGATTACCACCAGTAAGGAAGATCAATCATTAGATGGATTTGATTCCAGGAACCAGTTTTCCAAATAAGGCAGTACACAGAATGACACGAGAAGAAAGTGAAGAGTTGAACAGACAAGTACATGAGTTATTGCAAAAGGGGTTGATTTGAGAGAGTCTGAGTCCCTGTGCTATACTAGTAGTATTAGCACCAAAGAAGAATGGAGAGTGGAGGATGTGTATAGATTCTAGAGCAATAAACAAGATCACAATCAAGTATAGGTTTCTATTGCCACGAATGGATGATATTATAGATTATTTGAGTGGAGCCATGTATTTCTCAAAGATAGATCTGAAGAGTGGATATCACCAGATTCAGATGAGAGAAGGAGATGAATGCAAGACTTTTTTCAAGACAAAGGAAGGAATATATGAGTGGTTAGTCATGCCTTTTGGGTTAACCAATGCACTGAGCACTTTCATGTGGCTCATGAACGAGGTTCTGAAAGAATTTCTAGGAAAGTTTGTCATTGTTTACCTAGATGATATTTTAATTTTTAGCAAGACATTGGAGGAACATATGATGCATATTCGTATGGTGTTTGAGAAGTTGAGAGATGAGAAATTGTTGATTAATTTGAAGAAGTGTAGTTTTGTGAAGAAAGAGTTAGTGTATTTGGGATTTGTGGTTTCAGTAGAAGGTCTAAAAATGGATCCAGAGAAGGTACAGGCTATCCTTGAATGGCCTACTCCAAGGAGTGCTACTAAAAAATTTTATGCTATAGTTCAAGCATTAAAGAAGTGGAGACATTATCTACTTCCTAAGGAGTTTGTTTTGTATACTGATCATCAAGTGTTGCAATATTTGAATAGTCAAGGAAAGTTGAATCAGAGGCATTTGAAATGGGTTGAGTTTTTGCAGAGTTATACATTTATTTTGAAACATAGGAGTGGAAAGTCTAATAGAGTTGCGGATGCTCTTAGCAGAAAGAAACTATTGCTAACAGAGATGCAGATTGAAGTGGTTGGGTTCAAGAAACTCAAGAATTTGTATCCAGAGGATCCTGATTTTGGTGAATCTTGGAAAGCTTGTACATAACCTGTTACTCTAGACAGGATGAAATAGCTGGATTTTATCATCCATGATGATATGCTATTGAGAGGGAGTCAGTTGTGCATTCCAAAAAGTTTTATGAGGGAGAATCTCATCAAGGAGAAGCATAGTGGAGGATTGGCTGGACATTTTGGTCGTGATAAAACCTTTGCTTTGGTTGGTGAAAATTATTATTGGCCACAATTGCAACAAGATGTGAAGAAGTTTGTGCAGAGTTGTAGAGTATGTCAGATGGCGAAAAGAGTGAAGCAGAATACAGGGTTGTATCAGCCATTACCTATACCAGAGAAGGTTTGGGAGGATATCAGTATGAACTTTGTTCTTAGTTTACCGAGGACATAGAGGGGACATGATTCAATTTTTTAGTAGTTGACAGATTTTTGAATAATGACACATTTCATTCCCTACAAGAAGACTAATGATGTTGTTCATGTAGCAGAATTGTTTTTCATAGAAGTGGTGAGACTACATGGTTTTCCAAAGACTATAGTTTCAGATTGAGATACTAAGTTTGTTGGATATTTTTGGTGGACATTATGGAAGAAGTTGAAGATAGATTTGATGTTCAATTCATCACATTAGCCAAAGACTAATGGATAGATAGAGGTGGTGAATAGAAGTTTGAGAAATTTGCTGAGATGTTTGGTTGGAGATAAGCCAACAGGATGGGATTTGATTTTACCACAGGTAGAATTTGCATACAATAATTCTGTCAATAGGAGCACTGGTAAATCACCATTCCAGATTGTATATGGAAGTAGTTCAAGAAATACATCTGAATTGAGAAAGATAGATAAAGGAGAAATAAGTAGTGCTGAAGCTGAGGATTTTGCAAAACACTTGAAGAACATCCATGAGGAGGTGAGGAAGCAAATTACCAAGATGAATGTGCAGTATAAGACTAAGGCAGATGAAAAAAGGAGGCATAAGAAATTTTAGGTTGGAGATGAAGTCATGGTTCATTTGCGGAAGGAGCGATTTCCAGTTGGTACATATAACAAGTTGAAAATGAAGAAGTTTGGGCCATGTAAGATACTGAAGAAGCATGATTCAGGAAATGCATATGAGGTAGAATTACCTACTGAGCTGAATATTTCACCAGTGTTTAACATTTTAGATTTCACAGAGTATCATGAAGGAGTTGTTGAAGATGAGGTTGTAGCAGCACAGTGGAGTATTCTAGCAACCAGCTCAGATATCAAGGAGATTGAAGACATACTAGACAGTTGTGTTGGCAGAAGCACAAGGAACAGGACATATGAAGAGTATTTGGTCAAATGGAAAGGATGACCTGTTGAAGATTCATCATGGCTAACAAAGGAGGAGGTTAACCATCTTGGTTTTCCTGTGCACACCTGAGTCGTGACAGGGTCACTTCTGAAATTACCCTGGGTGTCTGATGCAGGAGCATCCTTGGTGTAAGAGCAATCTTGCATCACCCAAAAATATTTCTATTTTTGTATTTGATAAGGGCTATCTTGTGCAGAGTTTTTATTTATGGAAACTTTTTATTTTTAGTAAGTTGGTCTTACAATCTCGAAATGTTCTAATTTTACATATGGAGGTTCATCTCAATCATATCAGCCTGCCAGCAAAGTTTCATGGATAGATCAGGTCTAGTTTTGAAGATATTGAAGATTTTCGGTATTGGCAGCAGGGTACAGAAACTTTGAACTCAATTTTGAAGGCTTTAGAGGCCCCAGATGAGGTTGAAAATTTGGGTGATGGGTGCTTTGCATAGGTCAAGCCTATAGAGCACTTTGTGGTGTTTCCAGAATGGGGTTATAATAGCCAATCGGGTCAACGGGTGATGACTTATGGTCTTTGTAAGTTGGGTCACCTAAATTGGCAAAAATAGTTTTTCTTCAAAATTTCTGTTTGGGTTTCAAAATTCATTTTGAGCTGACTTTGATGTAATAAATTGTAAAATAAAATAATTCTAAGTTTGGTCGGCCCTAAGGGCTAAATTTCTAGAACCTTCTCGGGCGGTAGAAATTGCCTATATAAAGAAGGCCCATAGTGTTGTCTAGGGTAGTTCTAGTAGTAGATCTGGGTATTGATTCGAGGCTTTGTCCTATAGAATATTGTAAGGGAATGCCCGTGTGACTTTGCATATTATAATTTTGAAAGTTTGTAATTCCACATTTATGGAGATAATAAGAAGCCAATTTTCTATTCTTGTATATTATTGTTGTTGTTTCTCTATTTTTGTTATGTGTTTGTGGTATTAAGGGGAGCACCCTTCATCAAGTGGTATCAGAGTAGGAGTTGTTGAGTGTGTAAACAAATCACCGACTATGAGCCAGTTTGCTCCAGAACCATGGTTAGGGTTTCAGCGCGCATCGCAAAAATACCTCCACGAAGAGAACGTGGCAGAAGAGTTGGTGCTGTGACACCTAAGGTTAGAGAGCTGCAGAGACAAGTGCGAGCATTGCAAGAAGAGATTTGCAGAGGAATGAATCTTAATGTTAGAGATGAAAGTGAGGATGAAGCCGAAGAAGAATATCAAGAAGGAGAAGCTAAAATTGTGAACCAGGAGGAAGAAAGACTTTTTCGGGCGATTTCCAAGATTGGGAAAAGACCTAAGATTGAGGTTCCTACATTTTTTGGAAATCTTAACCCAGAGGAATTGATCGACTGGATCAATGAATGTGAGAAATATTTTGAGTATGAAGATGTTGAGGATCCTGATAGGGTCAAATTTGCGAAGGCCAGATTGAAAGGTCATGCGAAGATCTGGTGGCAAGAAATTCAATTGGAGTGAAATAGAAGAGGGAAAGATAAAATCACAAGATGAGATAGGATGGTGGATAAATTGAAGTGATAGTTCATTCCTATTGATTATGAGCTTGACCTACTAAAGAAAATACAAAGTTTGAAGCAAGCAGGAAGATCTGTTCAGGAGTATACAGAGGAGTTCTATCAACTCCTCATCAGAACAGGCCATGCAAAAGCTGATAAGGAGAAAGCTGCCCAATACCTTAATGGGTTAAGGCCAAGCATTCAAGAGGAGTTGAATCTAGTTTGAATGAATAGTATTGAGGAGGCATACCAGTTTTCCCTAAAAGTAGAGGAAAAGATGAACAAGAAGTTTGAGAGCAGACAAAATGGAAGAGGTCATGGTGGAAGATCTGGTGGACGGTCATATGGTGGCCGAAATGAAGATCTGAAAAAGAAGGATGAGGCCAGTAGTAGTCAGAATCAGAGAGGAAATAATTCCAACCATTTCCAGGATCAGAGTAATAGAGATCAGAGAGGAAGAGGAAGAGGACAGGGATTTGGAAGAGGAGGCTTCCATGGAAAATGTTTTCACTATGGAGAAGGACATAGGGCATTTGAATGTCCACTGCGCCAAGGCAGAATAGATGGATGAAATGAAGGCCAGGCCAGAGTTGCACATGTAGATGAAGATGCTAGATCATCAAATTCTGAATATGCTGAAAGAGGAGAAACACTGATTAACAGAAGAGTCCTTTTGAGTGGTGAGAATGAACCTGAACAAATGAGGAGCCTATTTCGCACTAGATTCAAGTGTGAGGGTAAATGCTGTGATGTGATTATTGATAGTGGAAGCACTGACAATTTGGTGTTAGAAGAGATGGTGACAAAGTTGAAGCTCAAGAGACAGAAACACCCACATCCATATCAGATTGCCTGGGTGCAGGATGACCACAAGGTCATGGTCAGTGAATAGTGCCTGGTAAAATTTAAGATCGGCGGGTACGAAGATGAGGTACTATGTGATATAATATCTATGGATACATGTCATATGTTGTTGGGTAGACTGTGGTAGTTTGACAGATGTACTGTACACGATGGTCATGCGAATACCTATTCCCTAACAAAGGATGGAGTGTGACATAAGCTAAAGCCATTGAAGGAGACCGAAGAAAAGGTATGTGGTAATGCAAGAACAACATTTGTTGATGGAAGAAAATTCCTAAATAGTATGAGGTATGAGCATGTGTGTTTTGCTTTAATTCCAAAAGTTGGTCAAGAAGAAGTAGAGGATGTACCTATAGAGGTTGCAGATTTGTTGAATGAGTTTCAAGATATTGTATCTGATAATGTACCTAATGGATTACCACTGATAAGGAAGATCAATCATTAGATGGATTTGATTCCAGGAACCAGTTTTCCAAACAAGGCAGCACACAGAATGACACTAGCAGAAAGTGAAGAGTTGAATAGACAAGTACATGAGTTATTGTAGAAGGGGTTGATTTGAGAGAGTCTGAGTCCCTATGCTGTATCAGCTATATTAGCACCAAAGAAGTATGGAGAGTGGAGGATGTGTATAGATTCTAGAGAAATAAACAAGATCACAATCAAGTATAGATTTCCATTGCTATGAATGGATGATATTATGGATTGTTTGAGTGGAGCTGTGTATTTCTCAAAGATAGATCTGAAGAGTGGATATCACTAGATTCAGATCAGAGAAGGAGATGAACGGAAGACTGCCTTCAAGAAAAAGGAAGGACTGTATGAGTGGTTAGTCATTCCTTTTGGGTTAACCAATGCACCGAGCACTTTCATGCGGCTCATGAACGAGGTTCTGAAAGAATTTCTAGGAAAGTTTGTCATTGTTTACCTAGATGATATTTTAATTTTTAGCAAGACATTGGAAGAACATATGATGCATATTCGTATGGTGTTTGAGAAGTTGAGAGATGAGAAATTGTTGATTAATTTGAAGAAGTGCAATTTTGTGAAGAAAGAGTTAGTGTATTTGGGATTTGTGGTTTCAGCAGAAGGTCTAAAAATGGACCCAGAGAAGGTACAGGCTATCCTTGAATGGCCTACTCCAAGGGGTGCTATTGAAGAATTTTATGCTATAGTTCAAGCATTAAAGAAGTGGAGACATTATCTGCTTCCTAAGGAGTTTGTTTTGTATACTTATCATCAAGCGTTGCACTATTTGAATAGTCAAGGAAAGTTGAATTAGAGGCATTTGAAATGGGTTGAGTTTTTGCAGAGTTATACATTTGTTTTGAAAGATAGGAGTGGAAAGTTTAATAGGGTTACAGATGCTTTTAGTAGAAGGAAAATATTACTGACAGAGATGTAGATTGAAGTGGTTGAGTTCAAGGAACTCAAGAATTTGTATCCAGAGGATCCTGATTTTGGTGAATCTTGGAAAGCTTGTACAAAACCTATTACTCTAGACAGGATGAAATGGCTGGATTTTATCATCCAAGATGATATGCTATTGAGAGGGAGTCAGTTGTGCATTCCACGAAGTTCTATGAGGGAGAATCTCATCAAGGAGAAGCATAGTGGAGGATTGGCTGGACATTTTGGTCATGATAAAACCTTTGCTTTGGTTGGTGAAAATTATTATTAGCCACAATTGCAGCAAGATGTGAAGAAGTTTGTATAGAGTTGCAGAGTATGTCAGATGGCGAAAGGAGTGAAGCAAAATATAGGGTTGTATCAGCCATTACCTATACCAGAGAAGCTTTGGGAGGATAGCAGTATGGACTTTGTTCTTGGTTTACTAAGGACACAGTGGGGACATGATTCAATTTTTATAGTAGTTGACAGATTTTCGAAGATGACACATTTCATTCCCTACAAGAAGACTAATGATGTTGTTCATGTAGCAGAATTTTTTTTCAGAGAAGTAGTGAGACTACATGGTTTTCCGAAGACCATAGTTTCAGATCGAGATACTAAGTTTGTTGGATATTTCTGGTAGACATTATGGAAGAAGTTGAAGACAGATTTGAAGTTTAGTTCATCACATCATTCACAGACTGATGGATAGACAGAGATGGTGAATAGAAGTTTGGGAAATTTGCTGAGATGTTTGGTTGGAGATAAGCCAATAGGATGGGATTTGATTTTACCACAAGCAGAATTTGCATATAATAATTCTGTCAATAGGAGCACTGGTAAATCACCATTCCAGATTGTATATGGAAGTAGTCCAAAAAATACATCTGAATTGAGAAAGATAGATAAAGGAGAAATAAGTAGTGCTGAAGCTGAGGATTTTGTAGAACACTTGAAGAACATCCATGAGGAGGTGAGGAAGCATATTACCAAGATGAATGTGCAGTATAAGACTAAGACAGATGAGAAAAGGAGGCAAAAGAAATTTTAGGTTGGAGATGAAGTCATGCTTCATTTGCAGAAGGAGCGATTTCCGGTTGGTACATATAACAAGTTGAAAATGAAGAAGTTTGGGCCATGTAAGATACTGAAGAAGCATGATTCAGGAAATGCATATGAGGTAGAATTGCCTACTGAGCTGAATATTTCACCAGTGTTTAACATTTCAAATTTGACAGAGTATCATGAAGGAGGTGTTGAAGATGAGGTTGTAGCAGCACAGTGGAGTATTCCAGCAACCAGTTCAGATATCAAGGAGATTGAAGACATATTGGACAGTCGTGTTGGTAGAAGCAGAAGGAACATGACATATGAAGAGTATTTGGTCAAATGGAAAGGATGACCTGTTGAAGATTCATCATGGCTAACAAAGGAGGAGGTTAACCGTCTTGATTTTCCTCTGCACACCTCAGTTGTGACAGGGTCACTTCTCAAATTACCCCGGGTATCTGATGCAGGAGCATCCTAGGTGTAAGAGCAATTTTGCATCACCCAAAAATATTTCTATTTTTGTATTCAATAAGGGCTATCTTTTGCAGAGTTGCTATTTATGGAAACTTGCTATTTTTAGTAAGTTGGTCTTACGATCTCAGAATGTTCTAATTTTACATATGGAGGTTCATCTCAGTCATATCAGCCTACCAGCAAAGGATCATGGCTAGATCAGGTCTAGTTTTTAAGATATTGAAGATTTTCGGTATTGGTAAGAGGGTACAGAAACTTCAAACTCAGTTTTGAAGGCTTTAGAGGCCTCGGATGAGGTTGAAAATTTGGGTGATGGGTGCTTTGTATAGGTGAAGCCTGTAGAGCGCTTCGTCACATTTCCAGAATGGGGTTATAATAGCCAATCGAGTCAATAGGTGATGACTTATGGTCTTCAGAAGTTGGGTCACCTGAATTGGCAGAAAATAATTTTTCTTCAAAATTTCTGTTTGGGTTTCAAAATTCATTTTGAGCTGACTTTGATGTAATAAATTGTAAAATAAAATAATTCTAAGTTTGGTTGGCCCTAAGGGCTAAATTTCTAGAACCTTCTCGGGCGGTGGAAATTGCCTATATAAAGAAGGCCCATAGTGTTGTCTAGGGCAGTTTTGGTAGTAGATTTGGGTATTGATTCGAGGCTTTATCCTACAGAATATTGTAAGGGAATGCCCATGTGGCTTTGCATATTGTAATTCTGAAAGTTTGTAATTCCACATTTGTGGAGATAATAAGAAGCCAATTTTCTATTCTTGCATATTATTGTTGTTGTTTCTGTATTTCTATTATGTGTTTGTGGTATTAAGGGGAGCACCCTTCGTCAACATCTTAGATTAGATGCATTGTATCTATTGTTCGGCCTTTCTTAGCTTAATTTGAAAGGGGGAAAATAAAAAAAGGGTGGAGTTATCATCATCAAAATACCAAATCTAGATAATCAAATGATGAATGATATCATCAAGTGTCCATCAATATATAATCAAAATCCTGATCAACATCATCAAATGTCCATCAATGTATAATCAAAGTCCTGATCAACATCATCAATGTCTGAAGTATCCATCATCAAAAATCATGCTCAATCTGATCATCAAAGGTACATCAACATCATCAAGATACATCTTCAAATGTTTGTTCCATCAAAATGATTCATGCTTCCTCAAGGACATCATCAACAATCAATCAGGCTAATCAAATAGGGGCAACCTAATGCTGTTCATTACTTTCTCTTCTATCAATCCATAATTTTGTATCATCTAATCATGTTGTATCAAATATCAATTAGTCAAATCATCCAAGTGATCATCTAACATCAATCAAGTTATCCTATCATCCATTTTCTCATCTTGAGTACATCAAATCTCCTAACTCTATATCATGAGGAAGGAAAATCATTGTTTTGTCTCTCTAGATCTTGAGAGTGAAATATCAACCTATCAACTTATCCTATCAGATTGACATCAACATAACCCAAGTGATTATGACTGACATCAAATGATACCAAACCATCATCAACTTATCTGGAGCATCAACAACATCTTATCAATCACATCTTTTATCATCAAATTCTCTCATGTTTGGGGCATTTTTAAATTTCTATATCAGGAAACAAATTGAAATTGCTCAATCTTAACTAAATCATCCAAAATCATTTCGATTCATTTCCCGAGGGGGCATGCAATCATAACATCATTGAAAATCAAAGGACCAATCATCAAATCAAAGTGAACACTTTTATCAGAAAATTTTCATAATCAAATGAAAGGGGCATCATATCGAATACGACATCAAATTAGGTTGGACATCAAGAGAGTTTCATATCAATCATCAAATCATGTATCATATCAGGATCGATCAGCAAATCAATCATCATATTGAGAAGGATCATCAGAACCGCATCAATGAAAAATGCTCGGACCGTCTCTGCTAATATTTTTTAACCTTTACTTTGTTAATATTTTACCATGAAGAGAAAACCACAGAAAATCTCCAACCCTTGGGGAAACCCTCTTGTGCCAACAAAGAATATCCAGCGAAGATCAACCATACTCTCTCATCCTCCTCCTATACAAGAGTGATCTTCCTCCTCTCTAATTTCAATTTCAATCCCCTAAATTTGTAAGTTGTAGTAAAAAATCTTCCACTAATAGCCACTTAAACATCATGTTGTCTGCATCTTCACAAACTACACAATTAACATCCAACTCACCAATATTTCTCTCAATTTGTTGAAGCCAATCATCATTGTCCAAGAAATCCAGTAGATTTCTTTCCCTATTCCATTAATCCCTCCAAAATTTGGCCTTTCTAGCATTCTCTATTTTCTAATTAATGTGATCTATGACAATATCCATCCTTTCCCAAATGAACTTGCAAATTAGAGATCCACCCCTTGAATTAGCTAATGTGAGGTTCCTACTAGAATCATCATTATCTAACTACCTCTTGCACATCACCCTACATAATAACTTGTGAGGATGTTTATTCATAGTCCATGTGATTTTGGCTTGTAAAGGCAAGTTTTGTGGTTCAATTCTTTTCAATCTAGGCCTACCATCCTCCGTAAAAATACATATATCCTCACATTTAATAAATGGGTTTTTCTTCATCTCTTTATCTCCAAACCATAAAAAATAAATTCAAAATCCCTTTCAAATTGGTAACAATTTTATGGGATAGTATGAAACATGACATGACATATATAGTGAAAATGTACATAATAGGCTTACTTATATAGGCAATTAAATAAGAGATATGATAAGTAGCAGATAAGTTATCACTAACACATGGTGGACTCCCATGTCCACCAAAGGTGGATCATCCTCCATTATGCAATGAAGCATGTGAAACATGTGGAGCACTAATGGTGGATCTCACACATAAAGTGGAATGCGATAACAACTATCACCACCTAAAGTTGAATTTCACCCACACCATGTGAAAATATAGGTACAAACTCCTAGGTGTATCATATGCATACTACTATGCAATGCATTATCCTAAGTAAGCTTAAGTAAATTGTAATTAGTGAATATTTAATTGCACCAAAATGCCCCTTAAGTGATACTTAGGAGAATACAGTTAAACTCAAAATACAAGATGGGTCCCAATTGCTAGGCCATGTTAGGTACCCTTGTACAATGCAATGGAATCTCTCATAAAGTGGAGAAATGAAGAAAACCTCATGGGAGAAAACTCCCCACTAAAAAGAGAGATGAAAACACACAAGATGCATGGATGGATTAGGAATCAATACTATTAGTCCTAAGGGTCCAAGATTATTGAGAGAGTGGGGGGGAGGTGAATGAGTAATCCATATATCTAATACTTTTCAACTTCTTTAACTTCAAAGACAACATTCATAAGTTTACCGATTAATAAGAAAATGAAACTTAAACGAAATAAACATCAAGGTAAGTGCACGAAGTTGATGGTAAAAAAAGTGGCCATGTGAAAAAAATCCTCAAAATTTTACAAAACCCGTGCGGGTTATTTGAAATTCATAATATTTAGGCTTGGAAAACCTGAGCCTAAAAAAAATTTAAAAAAACTTAAAGTTCTTCATAACCCATGCGGGTTATGAAGAACTAAAAAAAGTTCTACATAACCCATGTGGGTTATGAAGAACTAAAAAAAGTTCTTCATAACCAACATGGGTTATGAAGAACTAAAAAAAGTTCTTCATAACCCATGTGGGTTATGAAGAACTAAAAAGAGTTCTTCATAACTAGCATGGGTTATGAAGAACTAAAAAAATTTCTTCATAACTAGCACGAGTTATGAAGAACTAAAAAAAGTTCTTCATAACTAGCATGGGTTATGAAGAACTAAAAAAATTTCTTCATAACCTGCACGGGTTATGAAGAACTAAAAAAGTTTCTTCATAATCTGCATAGGTTATGAAGAACTATGTATTTTTTTCAACCAATTAGTTGGGCTCATTTATAACACTAAAAAATGAGGTAGATAAGGAGAGGGAGAGGGAGGGAGAGAATAGGATAAAGAGAGAGAGAAAGAGAGAGAGAGAGAGAGAGAGAGAGAGAGAGAGAGATCTATATATATACATATGTTGAAAAGTTGACTATATTGTTGTATATGACTAGATATAGTGTTATCATTATGGCAACAAAGTCATATAGAGTTTTGGAGTCAACACACATTATCATAAGGTCATAATATGGCTAAGTATAGAAGACTGGATAGTTATCAGAGCTCTAGAAGATCAGAGCATCACTGCACGCGCATATGACCGAGTGATGGTATACACCCTTGAAGTTAAGTTGGTAAGTGTGTATTCATGCTAAGTCTAAGAGTGCATGATCAGATGAGACAGTATGATGAAGATATAGTCAGTTGAAGTGGTATAAATAGTGAACACCAGAATAGAACAAAGTATGCATCTGAATGTTAGTATTTTGATTAACGGTTATAATAATGTTTTGTAAAGGCTATGCACCTATTTTAATGAGGTTGTAGACATGTAAACATCTTTTTTTGTAAACATGCTTGAGCCAATTCACTTGGAAGCGTTGTATGTAATCAATTATAGGCTGACCTAGTTAATTGTTTCATTAGCGCATATAAATATAAGATGTGCCTTTGTAATAAAGGATGGAAGGGGATATAGAGATAAGATAAGTAGAGTAGGGACATGTGAAGGGAAGATAGAATAAGTTAGAGCTTTACAAGGGGCTAAAGCATCAGTGCACAAAAGGAACTTATCAGAAAAGAAATGTCATGGCACCAGTTCATCTAGCAGATATAGTGTGTATTTGAGATCAGAAGGTTGTAGCCTTCACCACTTGAGCAGTGAGCTCTAGGAAAGTGTGTCCCCACCCCTAACAAGGTTATTGTAAAAGACTCCTAACAAGGTCCTACCTTTGACCAGGTCACTGTACTAAAAGCATTGTAAAGAACAACTCCTAACAAGGTTGCAGATCTTCTAACAAGGATCATAAAACACTAGTGTAGTTCTTAGTGGGTGTCAATTCCCACTGGGGGTTTTACCTATTTGGGTTCCCCTGTAACCATATTGGTATTATGTTTTGTGATTATTTATCTTGTTTACATTGATGTTCATATCAGTACTTAAGAAATCAAGTTAAGATTCAAGAGTTAAGAAATTATAAAGACATATAGTGAACACTGATTCACCCCCCTCTTAGTGTTCCTATTCCTAAAAAAAAATATTATATATGTTACTATATACATATGTGTTGTGCATGTTAAGTTTATAAGGTTACATTTTTATATTTTCATAACCCATGGGGGTTCTTGAGAACCAAAAATAATTCTTTTCATTCTACATAACCCGCACGAGTTATGTAGAACTTGGAGCTGTACTTTATTCTTTTGCATAACCCATGGGGGTTATTTGACACATATGAAACCATACTATTAGATAAATAAGAGGGTAAGGGGGGGGGGGTAAATCAATTAAGTCCAATTATCCTATAGTCCAAAATACTCCCATATGTATATAACAAAACTTTCAAACCAATTAATCAACTCGGTAATATATAAACTATGTATTTCTCTTCATATACTGATTACTAGTAAATTAAATATTATGTTTACCGATCAATCCAATTATAATAATGTGTAAAATAAAATAACAATTAAACACATCTGGCATACACATATAACACTTCTAGATTTTAACATGAAAGCCCTGTTAGGAGAAAAACCACCTAGGACCAGTAACCAAAAATAATTCACTCTTTTGGAGTGAGCTCGATTAAGAGCCAACCCTATTAAAGGTTACAAAACACACTGTGAGGTGTAACCTGGTTAGAGGATTTATCACTAACAGTTATCCCTTGACCAAACATTCACTATGGGTTCAACAAGAAAAAAATCAACATTCACTAAATTTCATATTGAAATATAAAGATTGTTAAGTCCCACTTGGTTAAGAGATTTATCTGTAGCAATGGTTAAACCGATATAGTAATGATCTAATTCAATTACAACTTGATTTTCATATTTTTAGATCTATTCTAAGCTCCAAAATACCTCTGATCAATAATCAATTCAATATCTTCATTTCCTCCAACTCTATTTTGCTCGATAATTGCTTTCTCTATCACTCGGTGTTATCTATAGATTTTCTCGGTTCTATTTTCAACTAGTTTGATGAGTGTTGCATGAAATCAATCTTTTCACATGAGTTCTCCTGCAAAATACTCAACAATGAATCTCATTTCTCTTTATATAGACATCATAAACCATTTTATTTCCATCCATATATTTTGCCTCTTAATATTCACCATTGATTTTGTCAATAACACATTTCATTCTCCTTCATCTAATCATTCTTGAATTTTGTCAACCATTTGATCATTATAAAAAATATTATCATTTAACTCAGAATCATAAACAATTGTCCAGCTCACCATCTTTAGTCGGCAGTCATAAGTTCCATTTATTTCTTTCACTCGGTCAATACCTTCATACATTGGTGATAACTAGCTCGGTTAACACTATACTCGGTATACACTACACTTTCTTAGTGTATACTAAATTTTTCATTTACCGACCACATAAACTTTCTCATTCATGATCTTCAATACATAATAGATTCATGTAATACAATCAAATAACTAACATAATGCCACATACTCATCACTAATTTACCCAATATATCCATATCTTTCTCATCCATCTCATCTTCATGTAGATATCTCATTCCTTTACCATTTTTCCTTCTTAATATGTTTTTAACCAACATGATAAGTATGTGTCAAAAATAGTTGACATCAATGACAATACATTAACTGATTTAATGTCTTACATACACTTTAGTATCTCAGTGATCATCATTCACTATCTTTCAAATATCCATTCCATTGTCAAACTTTCCCTCAAGATATTCAATCATTTGTAGTTTATCAATCTCTCCCTTTGGCATTGATGTCAACACAATATGAAATGTGCCATGGAATAGCAAGCATCTATTCTACAACTCTATATGTAAATGTTTTAACTTGGTAAGCTCTCCCTAGCTTGTACATTTAATATGTTTAATCACTACACAACATAAATACTCCATGCAATCTCTCCTTGTAGATTTAATCTTCTCTCCCTATGTGTATTCTCTCTTCAAATAAACATTTCATTTATTCTTCTCTCCCTTTGACAACAATTCCAAAAAGAAAATAAACAACTCTTCAATAGCCAAAATATTATCTCTGGTGTTTGGTTAGATCAAGTACCTTTCATGTACCAATATGTAGTTTTAGTTTGTCTTTCATCTTTTAGCTTTCACAACCTTAGGAAGCCTAAAGTGTGAACATTATGCATCAACATCATTTTATATTCTGATAAAGTATAGGCTAATGCAACCTCCTAATCACCTTAGTGACTGATAGACTGGGGATGGATCCCTTGTCTAGTCCTTAAGTACTCAAATGTTTCCTTTGGTAAGGGTTTTGTAAATATATCAGCAAGTTTCTCTTGTTAACATACTCCAATTTCACTTTCTTTTCTTGTACTTGTTCTTTCAAGTAGTGATACTTTATAGATATATAATTTTTCTTTACATGCATCACTGAATTCTTAGAAATGCTAATTGTACTAGTGTTATCACAATATATGATCACTGGGTCAGTGATCTCTTCATTCATACTTTCCAAAAGTTATTTTATCCATACAATGTTCAAACAATTAGCAGCAACAACAAAATATTTTGCTTCTATAGTGGATTGAGAAATACATCCTTGTTTCTTACTTATCCAAGTAACTAGTCTTTCTCCCAAAAGGAATGCTCCACCAATAGTGCTCTTTCTATCATCAATGTTTCCAGCCCAATCCACATCTGTGTAAACTTTTAGTTCAAAATTTCCTTCTTTCTTGTACCACAAACCATAGTTTTTAGTGTTCTTCAAGTATCTCAAAATTCTTTTTACAATAGCCATATGTGATTTTTTAGGATTAGCAGAAAATCTTGCTACATTTCCAACTGCATGTGCAATATCTGGTCTACTTTGTACAACATACATCAACTTACCAATCATTGATATGTAGAATGTCTAATTTAGCTCGATTTACTAGTAATCCTTATTCAATTTTCATCCAATGAACATAGGTGTACCAATTGGTTTTGAATCTTCCATACTGAATATCTTCAATACTTCTTTTATGTACTTTGATTGAGTAATGTATATGTCTTCATTTTGTTGTAAAATTTGCAAGCCAAGAAAAAATTTAGTCTCTCCAAACATTGACATTTCAAATTATTTTCTCATTTCATCAACAAATGATTTTCATACGTTATCATGTCCTCCAAATATGATATCATCAACAAAAATTTCAGCAATAAGAATCTTTTCATCAGTTTCACCTTTCAAATATAAATTTTTGTTGTCACTTGTTCTAAAAAATCCAATACTGATAAGATAGGAATAAAGTCTTTCATACCATTCTCTCAGTGCTTGTTTCAATCCATATAGTGCTTTGTGCAACTTAAATACCATTTTCTTCTGATTAGGATCAACAAAACCTTCAAGTTGTTTAATACATACCTCTTCTTCAAGTATTCCATTAAAAAATGCAGATTTAACATCCATCTGATAAACTTTAAATCCTTTGTAAGCAGCATAAGAAAGCAATATTCCAACTCCTTCAAGTATAGCAACTGGTGCAAAAGTCTTATCATAGTCAATACCTTCTTCTTGTGCACACCCTTTTCATACAAGTCTTGCCTTATTCCTAGTGACATCTCCATTTTCACTCAACTTGTTTCTGAATATCCATTTTGTTCCAATTACATTCTTATCTTTCAGTCTCAATACCAATATCCATGTTTTTCTTCTTCTTATCTTCTCAATTTCCTCATTCATGCCCTTAATTCGTTCATCATTTTCAAGTGCATCTCTAATATTTTTAGGTTCAAATTCACAAACTAAGCATGTGTTGTTTCTCAACTTACTTCACGTCATTGTGCTAGCTTTCTTACCTCCAATAATATGTTTTGTGGATGATATTTCCTAATGCATCTTGCAAGTACATGCTCAATTCTTTGTTCTTCATTGTGTTCTCTACTCAGTGTGTGATCATGATCTTCATCTTTAATAGGTTTTTTATTATCGGTCTGTATAGACTGATGCTTGGTATCATTACCCTGATTCTCGGTATCACCAGGTTGTTTCTCTGGTAGAGTGTCAGGTTACTCAGTGTAAGTAAATCTACCATAATCTTTTGGTTCCTTTTTTCTTTCTTCATCATTCTCCTTAGTAAATTCATCAACTCTCACATTTGCACTTTCAATCATCTTGTTAGTAGCCTTACTCAAATATTTGTAAGCTTTTCTCTTAGTATAATATCCTAAGAATATTCTTTCGTCACCTTTTGAATCAAATTTCCCATTTCTATCATCTTTCAGAATGTAACATCTACTTCCAAATATTCTGAAATAACTTACATTAGGTGTGTATCCATACCATAATTCATAAGGTGTCTTGTTTGAATATTTATTTAGTTGAACTTGGTTCAATGTGTATACAAAAATACTAACAACTTCACTCCAGTATATTTTTGCAACATCCTTTTCAATCATTAGTGTTCTAGTACAATTCACAATTGATCTATTTCTCCTTTCAACAATCCCATTCTGTTGGGGTGTCCTCAGTGCAGAAACCTGTCTCTTAATTCCATGATCATTACAAAAATTAGTGAACTCATTAGAAATAAATTCACCACCTCTATCTGATCTCAAGCATTTTAATTCTTTACCACTTTCTTTTTCCACCTTTTCTTTATACCATTTAAAAATCTTAAAAGCTTTAGATTTTTCTTTCAAGAACATGATAGTCATCATTCAAGAGAAGTCATAAAAAAGTAAGCTAAAATATCTATCTCCAAAATAACTTTGAGTTCTCATAGGACCACACAAGTCGGTATTAACTAACTCCAAAATAGCATTAGATGAATAGTCTTTTCTCTTAAAACTAGATTTTGACATTTTCCCCATTTGACATTATTTGCACATAACATGGTTAGGTTTAGATATGCTCGATAAGCCTCTAAGTCTCCTTTTCTTACTGATCTTAACCATGTTTTCAAAATTCACATGACATAACCTTTTGTGCCATAACCACACATCTTCATTTCTAGCCAACAAACAATAAGTTTCAACATTGTCAAGATAAAATAGATTACCTTTAGATTGTTCACCAGTATCGACCAAATTTCTAGTCTCATCATAGATTTCCACCTTTCTATTCTCAAATGCAACTTAGTGACCTATGTTATTTATTTGTGCTAGACTCAACAAATTATAATTAAATCCCTTCACCCAATATGCATTATCACATCTGATCTTATTGTTCAACAATATAGACCCTTTTCCCTTTACTAGACAAGGTGTATCATTTCCCATTTTAACAGATCCACCATTATAATGTTGAAGGTATTCAAAGTTCTCTTCATCACCGGTCATATTATGTGTACAACCACTATCAATGATCCAAGTATCATTCTTGCTAACTTTAGAAATAAGTGTTGTTTCAACATACCTTTCTTCTTCTTCTGAGTCTTATTTCAAAGCTACAAATACCACCTCAATGTCTTCATGAGTGTTGGTGTCAATGTCATCATCATCATCTTCAACAAGGTAACATGCATTCTTGCCTTTGTATTTGTAATCTTGGTTATTTCTTTTGTCAGATTGTTAGTTTCTTCTGTGTTCTCAGTTATCTCTTCTGTCAAAATTCCTTTCATTACATCTTTCATTACTTTTCTCATCTTCTTTCATGTTAGGACATCTAGCTACAATATGGTCAATTTATTTACAATTAAAGCATACCAAAGGTAGTTTTCCTTTATATCTTTCTTTACCTTTCTACAGTTTTCTAGCCATTAATGCTTCAAGTTCATCAAGTTCATCCTCATCACTTTCACTATCACTCTCTTTTCTTATCATGTGTTTGCTACTTGATTTACCAATTTTCAAAGATGACATAAATGCATATTCAATAGTAAGAACAAAACTATTATGAAAGTTATTCAACTCAAATGTAGTCAGTCTATCGATTAGACTATCAAGTGTAATATGATTACCAAGAGCTAGTCAAATCTCATGAATTACAGAAAATATAATAGCATAAGTAGGTAATAAGGTTCTGAGAATTTTACTTATAACAGTATCTTCTTCAATCATACCTCTTGCTCCTTGGATAGCATTCACAATATCCTTGACTTGGTTTTTGTATTGTGATATGTTCTCTCCTTTCATTTTCATGTCATCAAACTTTCCTCTAAGACTTTCAGCTTTAGCCCTTAGCATATTCACAGCTCCTCCATGAACTAGTGTAAACTTTTCCCACATCTATCTAGTAGAAGTACATGTCTTAACATATTCAAATTCAGCATCTGATAAGGAAGAAGCAATCTCTATCATCATAGTATTGTGTTCATGTCTTTCTCTTATCTGATCAACTGTCAAAGGTCCACTGGGCAAGGTGAACTCATTATCCAAGTAGTATATTGAAGACTCTTCAATCCCTGATAGGTACAATGTCATTCTACTTTTCCATGTTGAGAGGTTGTCTTTATTCAGCTTTGGCACCTCTCTCTTATACATCTTTGATGCAAGAGCATTTTGGGTTCCTGGAGATCATTCTTAGTCTTGGAGGAATTCCCTGTCAAAGGGATACAGTACTTTGTTTTGGGAAACTTTCTGAGTTTCTGTATTGTGATGATCTATGGAGATCTATGGCATGTGCACTAAAAGGGATTTTTTTCTTTTATGTTTGTGGAGGCTATGTCTAAGAATGCATCTCTTGAGGTGGCATGGTTTGGGAGATCTTGCATCATCTTCTCTGACTGGTTCTGTGCATTCCTACTCGAACCATTTGGAAGATTGGTTATGTGATCGATGACCATTGGGAGTTATCTTGTGTGGTCTTGGCTCATGGTTGTTGTGCCTTGGACCTATTTTGGAACCTTCTCCTATGATAACATAAGGATTGGATGGACCGTTTCAAAGTTACAATTGTTTTCCTTGATGCCGGAGCTATATTTTCCTACTTTTTGCATGTTGATTGCACGTCGTGTAGCCATTGATCCTTAATGAATCAAACTTTTCACTCTTATGGAATTTAATAGGACCTAAATTAATATCTTCACCTAAGACCACAAATCCTAATTCATTATGAGTTGAAAGTTATGACCATTTTTCTTGGGTATCAATTTTCAGCCAGTTTACACATGAAACGTGGAGTTTTTCATCTTGCGCAGTTCTGTATGATGAAATGGGATCTTGATAAGTTAGAGACATGTTATTAGATCATGTGTGGACCTAAATGTGGCTTCACATAAATTTTTGTTCATTCTTTATTTAGTTTTGGTTTACTCTTCCAGGCTGCACCTATAATGTAATTAAATGTCTAATTGGCCAACTTATGGCTTTGCTGGCTATATATTGAGAGCTTGGGTAGATGTTTAGAGTCATATTGGTAGTGGTATGAGAGTAGAATCATAATTGGATCCTATGAGATCTTGAAAATAAGATGTTTTATCTCATATTGTAAGACCAGAGCTAGTGGTTTGCATACTTGGAGACAAGGAGATTGCTTGGACGCTTGTGAGCTCAAATTTAGATCTGCCTTAGTGTTTCCATTAGTTGCTGATGTGTTTTAGAGATGGAATAACTAGAATATTTCTGAGATATTTTGTAATTTCATTGTATAAAGCCGAAACCTGGAAGGCCTTACAGCCAGACATGTTGAATGGGATTATGTTTTGAAACATTATCTTGTTGTATTCCATTGTGTTTGTTGTTGTTATAGTTGCTGGTGTAGGTTTGGACACTCCATTATTGGATCCTCCATCCCTACCCTGCATCAGGTGGTATCAGAGCTTGAAGATTCTCAGTGTGTGGATAGATCACCAAAGGTGAGGTAGTTTGCACCAAGACCTTGGATTGAAGATGCCTCCAAGGAGAGCATATTTGATGTGAGAAATGAAGATTTCGTTGAGTGAACAAATCGCTGAATTGAGGCAGGTTGTGAAGATGGGTAGTAGATCATCGAGTTTGTGGAGGCAACTAGAATCTTGCAATCAGATCACTGAGTAGAGGTCATTGCACTTTTAAAGGAACTTGATGGATAAGTTGGGTCAATTTTGGCCTAAATTCAATCTAAGGATTGAAGAGATGATGAAGTCTTGTTGGAAAGTTGTCTAGCTAATTAAAAGGATTATTTGGAGAAGAAGAAACTTTGATGTTAAGGAAGGGGTGAAGGATGACTTTGCTAAAGATGATGAGGTATGTGTTGGTTTTCATGAGCAGATGGATGGATTTGGCATGGAAATTACAGAGCATCTGGTTGGGCTTGATCAAATTGTTGTTAGTGAAGAGTTAGTTGTTTCTAAACACCTTTGTGATGGTGGTGTTGTAGACTTTCTTTTGTTTAGTGTTATGGTGCAAATCGTATTTGCTTGTTGTGGACTTGAATTGTTGGTTGATAGTAATAAGTCTTGTGATGAGTTGTAGAGATGGGATGCTGATGATGAGGGATTTCATATTGATGTGGATATGACTTTGGGTCTAATTGTTGGGGAGTTGGATACTCTTGTTGTTGAGATGGGTTGTGGTGATCAGTGGAATGCTGATTGGATTGTTGAGATTCATATGATCCTGATGTTTGAATGGATGAATCATAGATGGTTGATTTTCAGATTTGTTCTCTTGTCCTTGATGGATTGGAAGCCTTTGGTGAAGATGAAGTTGATTGTGGATAATTATATTGAGATTAAAATATGTGACATAATTTCTAGTTGCCTTGGTAGTCTGATGTAGGAGCATTTTGGGTTCCTAGAGATCTTTCTTAGTCTTGGAGGAATTCCCCGTTAGAGGGATACAATAATTTGTTTTGGGTAGCTTTCTGAGGTTCTATGTTATAATGATCTATGGAGATCTCTGGCATGTGTGATGAAAGGAATTTTTTCCTTTATGTTTGTGGAGGCTATGTCTAAGAACGCATCTCTTGAGGTGGCATGGTTTGGGAGATCTTGGATGATATTTTTTGACTGGTTCTATGCATTTCCTGCCTGGACCATTTGGAAGATTGGTTATGCAATTGATGACCATTGGGAGTTAGCTTGTGCGGTCTTGGCTCATGGTTTTTTTTCCTTGTACCTATTGGAACCTTCTCCTATGAGCACATAAGGATTGGATGGACCATTTCAAAGTTAGAGTTGTTTTCCTTGCTGCCGGAGCTGTATTTTCCTGCTTTCCGCGTGCTGATTGCACATCATGTAGCCATTGATCCTTAATGAATCATCCTTTGTTCTCTTAGGTAATTTAAGAGGACCTAAATTAACATCTTCACCTAAGACCAAAAATCCTAATTCATTATGAGTTGAAAGTTATGACCATTTTTCTTAGGTATCATTTTTCAGCCAGTTTACACATGAAACATGGAGTTTTTCATCTTGCACAGTTTCGTATGATGAAATGGGATCTTGATAAGTTAGGGACACATTCTTGGATAATGTGTGGACCTTAATATGGATTCACATAAATTTTTGTTCATTCTTTATTTAGTTTTGGTTTACTCTTCCAAGCTGGACCTATAATGTAATTAAATGCCTGACTGGCTGACTTATGGCTTTGCTGGCTATATATTGAGAGCTTGGGTAGATTTTTAGAGTCATATGGGTAGTGGTATGAGACTAGAAAAATAATTGGATCCTATGAGATCTTAAAAATAATATGTTTTATCTAATATTGTAATAGCAGAGCTAGTGGTTTGCATACTTGGAGACAAGGAGATTGCTTGGAGGCTTGCGAGATCATGTTTAGATCTGCCTTAGTGTTTCCATCAATTACTAATATTTTTCAGAGGTGGAATAGCTAGGATATTTTTGAGATACTTTGTAATTTCATTGTATAAGGCCGAAACCCAGAAGGCCTTACAGCCAGACATGTTGAATGAGATTCTATTTTGAAACATTATCTTATTGTATTGCATTGTTTTTGTTATTATTATAGTTTTTGGTGTTGGTTTGGACACTCCATCCCTGCCCTGTGTCAATATTGTGATCTTTATCTTAAGTCCTTCAAACTTTCCTTTCAATCACTTTATTCTTTAATACCAATTGTTAGATAATTAAGAGGGCGGGTGAATCAGTTAATTCCAGTTATCCTATAGTCCCAAATACTCTTAGATTTATAAAACAAAACTTTCAAACCAATTAATAAACTCGATAAAATGTCAACTATGCCTTTCTCTTCATATATTGATTACTAGTAAATTAAATATTATGTTTATTGATCAATCTAGTTATAATAATGTGTAAAGTAAAATAACAATTAAACACATCCATACACATATAACACTTAGATTTTTAATGTGGAAACCTTGTTAGGGGAAAACCCACTTGGGATTGGTAACCCAAAATAATTCACTCTTATGAAGTGAGCTCAGTTAAGAGACAACCCTATTAAAGGTTACAAAACACACTGTGAGGTGTGACCTGGTTAGAGGATTTATCACTAAGAGTTCTCCCTTGACCAAACATTCACTATGAGGTCAACAAGAAAATGATCAACATTCAATGAATGCCATATTGAATTATCAAGACATTTAAGTCCCACTCAGTTAAGAGATTTATCTATAGCATTGGTTAAACTAATAAAGTAATGATCTGATTCAAATACAACTTGATTTGAAAACTTTTAGATCTATGCTAAGCTCAAAAATACCTCTGATTAATAATCAATTCAATACTTCCTTTCCTCCAACTCTATTTTTCTTGGTAATTTATTTCTTTGTCACTCGGTGTTGTCTATAGATTTTCTCAGTTCTGTCTTCAGCCAATTTGATCAGTGTTGCATGAAATCAATCTTTTCACGTGAATTATGTTGTAGCAGACTTAACAATGAATCTCATGTCTCTTTATATAGACATCATAAACCATTCTATTTCCATCCATATATTTTTCCTCTTAATCTTCACCATTAATTTTTACACTTTGACCTTCCTTGGCAGTTGTGTCAATAACACATTTCATTCTCCTTCATCTGACCATTCTTGAATTTTATTAGTCATTTGATCATTATAAAAAACATTATCATTTACCTCAAAATCATAAACAATTGTCTATCCCATCATATTTAGTTGGCAATCATAAGTTCCATTTATTTCTTTCACTCAGCCAATACCTTAATGTGTCAGTGATAACTAGCTTGGCTAATACTATAGTCAGTATACACTACACTTGCTTGGTGTATATTGAATTCTTCATTTACCGACCACATAAACTTATTCATTCTTGATCTTCAATACATAATAGATTCATGTAATGCAATCAAATAACTAACATAATGCCATAAAATCATCAATACGTTACCCAATATATCCATATCTTTCTCATCCATCTCATCTTCATGTAGATATCTCATTCCTTTACCATTTTACCTTCTTAAGATGTTTGTAACCAACATGATAAGTACAATAAAAACTAGTTGACATCAATGACAATACATTAACTAATTTAATGTCTTACATACACTTTAGTAGCTCGGTGATCATCAATCACTGTCTTTCAAATATCCATTCCATTGTCAAAATTTCCTTCAAGATATTCAATCAGTTGTAGTTTATCACATACATGTTATGGCTTGATAAGAGGCTTGAAAATTGATCCTAAGGCTTGCAAGCTCATTTTCCCACCATTTTTGTCCCATTACATGATTTTTTAATCTTTTGAGATGATTTCTCAACTTTGTCATCACCAGGTTTACAAATGATCAAGTTAGTATCTCTAAAATTACGACCATAATTTCACACATCTTCTCATCTTTCTAACAACATAATTTTTTCTATTTTTGGACAACATTAGCATAGTAAACTTTAATTTTCTTTACTAGTGTCTTGAAAGTTCTCACAGACATATCTCTACCATTTTTTTAATAAATTTTGATCTAGTTAACCAAATTCAAAATAAATTACATATTACTATTCCACACTTGATTCTATAAACTTTTTAAATAAATTTTCATTTTTTATTATTTGGATGCAAGTTATCCCCAAGGCACAAACATGTATCAGAATTTGAAGATGCAGTCACTTCAAAAAATCATTAAAAAAAATACTTAACATAAAATTACAAATAAATACACAACATATACATCTCACTCTTACCTATCATCCTACTAAAGGGTTTTGAAAAATACTAAATCTAATTATATCTTTTGTGAAGACTAGAGGATTCTATGGAGAAAGGTATTTTATGATTCTTGTTGATGATTTTACAAGAATGATGTGGATTGCATTTCTAAAAGAAAAATTTGAAGGATTTGATAAGTTAAAGATCATTAAGAATAAAGTTGAGAATGAATCTGGAAAGAAGATTAAATGTTTGAGATCTAATAGAGGTGGTGAATTTACTTCTACAGAGTTTAACACTTTTTGTGAAGTGAATGGTATTAAGAGACAATTTTCAGCCCCTAGAACACCTAAACAAAATGGTATTGTAGAAAGAAGAAACAGGTCAGTGACTGAAGCAGCAAGAGCTATGTTATTTGAGAATGATTTGGTGAAGACATTCTGGAGAGAAGCAGTGAATACAACAGTATATACAATGAACAGAGTACAAATTAGAGCAAACACAAACAAGACACCTAATGAATTATGGTTTGGGCATGCACCCTCAGTTAAGTATTTTAGAATTTTTGGAAGCAAATTTTATATAAAGAGAGATGATGATATTGGAAAGTTTGATCATAGAAGTGATGAAGGAATTTTTGTTGGATATTCTTTGAAAAGAAAAGTATATAGATGTTACAATAAGAGAACTAAAACTATTGTTGGGAGCGCAAATGTTAAAGTTGATGAGAAGTTCAAAATTTAGGAAAGAATGCTTGATTATGAATCTAATGAAGAAGCCAATCCTCAGCCTAACATTGAATCTACTAAATTATTCTATGAGACTGATAGTGAATTATTGAATGAGAATCCTGCAGAAGAAACCAGAGAGGAATCTAGAGAAAAATCTACAGTTGAAACAAGATCTATGACTATGACACCGAACAGGTATCTATGAAGACATCATCCTCTTGAACAAGTTATTGGAAGTTTGGATAGAGGAGTTCTGACTTGTAATAAGGTACATTTATGTTTGATTTCTCAAATTGAACCTAAATCTACTAGTGAAGCTTGTGAAGATGAACATTGGATCAATGCTATGAAAGAAGAACTAGACTAGATTGAAAAGAACAAGACATGGGAATTTGTCCCTAGACCTAAAGATAAGAATGTGATTGGAACTAAATGAGTATTTAGAAACAAGATGAATGAACAAGGAGAAGTGGTAAGAAACAAAGCAAGATTGGTATGTAAGGGATACTCACAGCAAGAAGAAATTGACTATGAAGAAAATTTTGCACTAGTAGCAAGACTTGAAGCAATAAGAATGTTTTTGGCTTATGCATCTTTTAAGAAATTCAAAGTGTATCAAATGGATGTGAAGTCAACATTTCTGAATGGAGAATTGGAAGAAGTCTACATTGAGTAGCCTGAAGGTTTTCCTTTGACTCAAGAAGGAGATATGGTATGTAAATTGAAGAAAGCATTATATGGATTAAAGCAAGAACCTAGAACTTGGTATGCTAGACTGGATAAGTATTTATTGAAATTAAGATTTACTAAAGGAACAGCTGATAGAAATCTATACACAAAAGAAATTGAAAATGGTTTGTTGGTTATAGTTATTTTTGTTGATGACATTATCTTTGGAAGAGAAGATGAAGCTAGTGACAAATTTGCTGATGAAATGAAGACTGAATTTAAAATGAGTATGATTGGTCAGATGAAATACTTTTTAGGATTATAGATAACATAGAATAATGATGGTATCTTTGTATGTCAGACAAAGTACTTGAATGATTTACTGAAAATATTTGGAATGGAGAATTGTAAACCAGTTGGAACACCTATGGTTACAGGACACAAACTACCTAGCAAAGATGAAACACCAGCAGTTGAGCAGAAGAAATACAGATCCATGATTGAAGGATTGCAGTACTTAACACACACTCGACTAGATATACAACATCCAGTTGGAATGGTAGCAAGATTTCAAGCTGAACCTAGAGAGTCACATTATGCAGCAGTAAAGAGGATACTGAGATATTTAAGAGGCACAATGGATTATGGATTGTGGTATGAAAAATCTGATGATTTTACCATATGTGCATATACAGATGCTGATTGGGGAGGTAGCGTTGATGACAAGAAAAGCACCAGTGGTGGAGCCTTTTTTCTTGGAGGAAGATTAGTTTCATGGCTAAGCAAGAAGTAGAATTGTATTTCACATAGCACAACAAAAGCAGAGTATGTAGTAGCAGAAAACAATTGTAACCAGATAATTTGGATGAAGCAAATGCTGAAGGATATTGGAATTAAGTTTTTTGAGCCTATTGTCATACATTGTGACAACACTAGCACAGTTAGTATGTCTAAGAATCATGTATTACATTCTAAGACAAAGCATATAGAGATCAAATATCATGTTGTAAGAGAGAAAGTTGCTAAGAAAGAAGTCAGACTAGAGTACATAAGCACAAAGGAACAGATAGCAGACATATTTACTAAGCCTTTGCCTAAGAATACATTTGAGTATCTGAGAGGTGTGCTTGGGGTTATGTGCCAACCTACTTTTGAGTAATGATGTAGTTGGTTGCATCCATCTAGTGGTATATGAGCCCTAACTTTCTTCTGGATTGGATGTTGGTACTTCCTCTATGGGGGAGTATGTGTATTTGAACTGAGTCATGAGGACTCTTGTGAATGTATTTTTTGAACAGTGTATTTTAACATTGGGTTGTTGTTGACACAGTGATGAAATCTCTATCATTGATGTCAATGGGGGAGAAGTGTACATGAAAAACCACTTGTACCATCTATTGGAGACAACTGAATAGGATAACGAAGCAAGATTTGATTGATGAAGAGGATTTGAAGAAGCAGTGTTGTAGTATTGGATTTTTGGAACATTGGATGTTTTTCATCTATGTTTCCATCAATGCCAATGGGGGAGATTGTTAGGAATGAATTTTGAATGCTTGGTAGTCATTTTGTAGCAGTTGTTGTTGCATTCATGACTATGATTGTCATTGATGTCAACATAGTGATCTTCTGGAGACTTGTAGAGAAGTAGACAGTGTTTTGATTAGCACACGTGGGATATTGTAGTTGGAGATATGTGATGTTGAGGTTATACTCTTTGATATGTTATATGTCTATGGTTAAGAGCATAGATAGTAATTATTTTATTCATGAAAGTTATGAGCATTTTGGTGGAAGCAGTATTTAGGCAGTGTTCCTGAGTAGCGGTTTTGGAAATCGGATGATATCTCCTAATCGGGATGGAATCTAGTTTTGCGCAGTTAAAGGGAAGTTTGAGACACATTGTTAGTAATGTGGTTCATAGCACAAACTTGGAGGTCACACGAGTGAAGAGTTATTATATCTGGAAGCTGACATTTTTGTGTAATTTTGATGTAGCGTGTGGAAACTTTTATTTTGTAATTGTGTGCCGACTCATTTGTAATTATTTGAGTGTGGTATAAAGGAAGGAATGTTTTTCCTTGTTGAGATATTGAGATGTTGATGTGTGATGTGGTATGCATGAAGTGAAGAAAAGAGCTAAGTATGAGAGTGAAATTGTGAAGGAAGACATGCGAAGTACAGAGATCTGAAAGTGAGATCTAATGTAGCAGTGAGTGCGGTTTGGCATAGTCAGAGAAGAGGTAGCATATTATTCTATTGAATAATGAAAAGATTATTTGGATAGTGAGTTTAGTGATCTTACCCTGAAGCTGTTTGGGTAGTGGGTCATTCTGTCTTCCATAACTCCTAACAAGGTTAGAATCTTTTAACAGGGATTCAAAATCTCCTAACAGGGATTTATATGTATTGAATGTATTTCATAAGACTCCTAACATAGTCCATCCTTTCACAAGGAATATTCATATTAGTGCATCTTTTGTGGGCATCATTCCCATCAGGGTTTACTCTTTGATCAAGAGGTTCCCTAGTCAACATATCTTGTGTTATTATGTCATTGTGTATGAATATCTTTCTATGGTTGGTAATTATATTTCTTACATGGTTAAATGCTTTTGAAGTTGATAAAAGTTATAATTATCTGATAACTGATTCACCCCCCCCCCCCTCTTAGTTAACTTGGTGGACTTTACTTTCTAACAGATTTCTCATTGCCACTTTTGGGCATAGTTTGGCCCCTCATGATCTTGCACATACCCTAGGGCCTTGGGGTCATGTTTCGAGAGAGAGTAATGAAGATATTCGATAAAGGCTTGACATAGATGTCTTGATCTTTTGAGGAAAGGTGTACTGTTGTGGTGGAGGTGTGGTATCATATCGATTTATTCCTTTTGTGGAACCAATATAAATATAATGAACAATACTTTTACCCCTCCACTTGTTCTACAATGTCATTTGTGTAGATGAATTTTCCTATCATTGTGTAGTGTGGGGATTTCTACCACACCTTGAAGGATGTCTCATGGAAAAGCCCGTTCTGGGGATGAAATGTAAGTTGTGTGTATCCTAGCTTTGGGAAGAACCTTGTGGGGAAATTATTACATTTCCTTGGAGCACATAGAGAACCCCTTCTGAGAGTTTGAGGTTCATGTTACGATTTTGAGAAGTTTTCTATGCTTTTGTGTGTAGTGGTTGAAGGCATTCCTCTAAGCTTCTTTTACCACATTAAGAAGGCTACTGAAACAAAAGAGAAAGAGAATATTGTAAGGATAAGAAAACTGTTGCAGCTATTAGAAAAGTAGTAATGCTTACAACCATGAACCGTATGTGGTGGTTATGATCTCAAAGCTTTATTGTGTAGTGGTTCCCTCAGTGTCCTGTGGTGATTCCTCCTTACATGACTTACTTCTGTCGCAATGTTTTGTGAATAAATCTTTGATTTATTTTTATTCCTTTCATCTTGTCTATCTTTTGCAGAGGAACTTTCCTCATGTTATGTGGGCTAGCATATTTTGGTTATTTCTTATGACTGGAAATAGTCACCAAATCTATCTTTATATGACTTATGAAACATTCCTTTTATTGTTGAATTGAGCTCATTTTTTAATTTACTATTGAAATTAATAGATATCTCATTAGGAATTACCTTTCTTTTGGTTCTTGGTGACTATTCCAAATGGTTTTGTAAATATTTGGCTAGTCTTATGTTTGTGACTCTACCTAGTTTATTGAGGATCTTTAACATTATGTACAAAGGGGGAACACCAAGGAGGACACACTATAATGCACCTTTTTAATGCTATAGATGTGGTGTAGGTTGGTATCTTAGTGGGATCATGATGAGACTGTGGTTTCCCAAAAGTATAGATCAGAAGTTTCCCTTGTGTAGGAGCTACTTTCTGTTTAAACCAATATTGGTTAGACCATACCAAGGAAGTGAAGGCTATAGTTGGATTGTGATACTATCTAATAGTTGGAGGTTGAGAAGACCTCATTTGGAAATGATATGAATTAATGAGGTAATTCCACTTGGGTCAAAGTCCTTTTATGTCTTTTGTGAGGGTGCATGAACCTTTCTTTTCTGCATTGGATTTAATTTGTATGCTTATGAGGACCCTTCTAGACCCCTTGATGTGATTTGGTAACTAGGAGAGTTCCATTTCTTTGCATGGCTTGATGGATTGTTAGGAGAGGCTTGGACCATTTTGGAGTTTCAATCCATGTGGTGGGTCTTGATGGCCCTGATTTTGGTGGTGATAACACTCTTGTTGGTTATATTTTGTCCATGCTATCTTATCAATTAATTTGTTCCCTCTAGAAAGGAATCCTTGCTATTTATTTGGGGACCTTTAGAGGGTGATTTGTTTTGGGGTATTCCTAGGCTTGACTTGAAAGTAACGAAACCTTAGGCTTATCTTTCATCTAAAGCCTAGGGTTTGAGGATGAGAGTTTGGGGTCATTCCCTTATCTAAACTCTTTTCCCTCCTTACAATAGGACTAAGGTGTTGTGGGATAAGAGAACATATTCTGTAAGTGTAATTGACTACTCATTATTATGGAAATATAATGATCCTACTCTTGGAATTATTTAAAGGTACTCTATTTATCCCTATTCATGGTAGAAGTGCACTATTGGGTCCCTATTTTGGGAGTTCTCTTACTTGTGTGAGGAAATCCTAGGAGTTGTATCCGTTGGTACACTAGAGTGGGATGTAGTATTCCTTAGAAGAGTGCAACTTTGGAAAGATGATTGTGTTCCTTGTTCCTAAGTTAATGACTTGCAAGCTCTTGGTGCTTCGACCTTAGAGATAACTTGGAGGAAAATCTTAACTTTTGGGTTCCTCATGGTGGAGTACTTAAGGTAGAGTTACACCATTTATGGTAAAGGCTTTATGTTTACATGTTATTTTTAGTTTGATTCCACAATCGTAGGGTTTTGTGATTTTTGATGACACCCCTTTGTAGAAAGAATCCCTTCTTTAATAGTCAAACTGATTGATCAAATTATTTTATTTTGAGGGTCTAGTAAGTATTCTTGTTTCCTAGAATAGTCAGTTCATGCACATGTAGCATTTCCTTCATCTTGTCTTATTGGATTCCAAGAGTAATCCTAGTCCTTGGGGGGATGATGTAGTGCATCCCTCATTTGCCTCCTTACACAAACACCCTAATGGTGTAGTTTCAACTTTCACACTCATTGCATATGATCATGGTGGTCCCTTGAGAGGGTGAATCCACCAAGAGGATTGTTTTTGGAGCATATTTTTGATGCCTTGCATGAACTTGGAGATGTATGGTGTGGTCTAGGATCATATTCCGGTGACCCTTAGAGATAGGGATGAGTCGAACATGAGAATGAAGATATTTTCATCCGCATTATGTTTTGTGATGGCATCATGAGATACACCTTGTTCAGCTATGTCCTGTGTTAATCAGGAGGTTATCTTTGGGATCGTGACAGATGTATTGAGGGACCCTACCCTGATCTTGTCATTGTATTATTTCTACATTATAGACTTTGAGATTAAAAAATCTATATTGATACATTGTGGATTTATATTATAATGGTTAGAGGCTTGACCACTATTTGTGATGTGCCCTTTTTCATGTTGCTTATGTACTCATGTCAATAATTCTAGGATGCTCAATGTTTGAAATAGGATTAATTGAATTCAACTGATCTTTATGATAGTAAAAATTGAGTGCATGTTTTGTTGAAATTGAATTAGAAAAAGGTAGTTTAAATAATAAAAAGGTGAAATATATTCTAATGTAGTTAAACATTGTTTTATGTGTGTATGTAATTTCTAGAAGAAATGCAGTAGGAAAGGTGTGTTGAGTCGAGAATTGAGTAGGTAGAATGTAGCCCTACTGAATATTGAAATGTTTCTATTGGATATGAATGCTTACATAAAATGACCATTTGAATTTATTCTATGTTGAGACGTGTATTACCAGAAAGGTGATTATTAGGTCTTGATGTAGAGTAGGGATTTTGCATAGTATGCTTTGATGTTATAGTAATGCGAGAAATGTGAATTAGTTAAAATATTGCTTGTAAATGATTTAGGAGATATTTCTATAATTTGATTTTTTTAGGTCTCGATGTTATGGTATTTCATGAATTATTTAATTTAGAATATTATTCCTTAATATCATGTTTATGCAAGAAAATTTTATGTGAGACGATCAAGGTTAATGAGTTAGGTTAATTGATATATTTTTGTGTTTTGAACTAACTTGTTTTGAAATTGAGTTATATATTATTGAGATTATGTGAATTTCATGTGATGTAGTATGGATGCAGTTGGATTATAAAATGTGTTTGAGTGTGATGGTTATGATGTGTCTTATATCTATATGTCATTGATTTTTTATGAGCTACTAATATTTTTATCTAGTGTGTAGGAATTTGACCATGGATTATATAAGGGGAAATTAAAGATGGATGCATGTGAAAATATTGTAAAGCCAAGGTTAACTCTAAAGGGAGAAATAAACTCATTGTTTTGTATAATGTTTTGAAGTGATGTTTGAATGTATTATATAAATTGTGTTTATTTTTATTTTTATTTTTATTTTAATGTCCACTTGGCATGCCATGTGTGTAGTGATGTGTTGTAACTTTATGTGGTGTCAATTGACACATGTGTTTGTGAGTTGGCATGGCTAAGTGCATTATTTATTAGTTTTCTTCCACCTTTGAGTCACCTTGTAGAATCCCAAGGTTGGGTATCTTGGTTGTTGAGCCTTGGGAGGGAATCTTATTTCAGATTTTCATGAGTCAACTCTTAGTGGATTTTTTAGAGGTTAAAAGTAGCCCTAGGGGTTAGTTAGGGTTAAAATGAGATAACCCCATACGTGTACCTTGGGTTGGGGGTAAAATTTTGACCAATAGGATGTTTTTGTTCCATTTTTGCCTCTTCTAA